>JAPYMA010001805.1:0-51169 GCA_035041965.1 Anisakis pegreffii | reverse complement strand
CCCCTTATTCCGTGTACCATAATTAATGATATATATATGTATATATATACATATATATATATATATATATATATATATATATATATATATATATATATATATATATATATATATATATATATATATATATATATATATATATATATATATATATATATATATATATAGTTATTTACATTGATCATTTATTAAGCTGACATTTTCATCTATTCGATCTTAGTCAGCTAAATCCTAATCCCTATCATCGTTTCATTCATTTTGAAACATTCAAAAAACACCAAAAAGTATGTAGGTCATCTATCTATGCAGAGGAACACAAATTTTGATGATCATTCATTAAATTTTTTGTTAAAGAGAACGCATTTCATTGAGATTCTTCGTTTGATGAAAAGTTATGCACACTACTAAGCGATGACAAATGCCTTCTTTCAAACAAATGCTTTGTCGATGAGGACTGAACGGATCAATTGTATAAATTTCCAATTGCAAATAAAAATCGAATAAATCCACTCGTTTACACATCACTCGAACGTACAACATTTCCATCCGACCGTAGTATTATGGCACTTGATGCAAATTAAAATTTGACTAATTTATCGCCTATCTATCTCATCGATACATCTTTACTGGCCTTCTCTTTTTAATCGTTGTAACAATATAAGCCGAAATAAGAAAAAATAAAACGATTCGATGAATGCAATGAAATCGCGAAGTGAACAAACTTTCATCCATAAACAGCATTTATCACTAAGGACAACCTCACATTCATGCAAATATCACTGCTACTCCCTCATGAAAATGCCGACGAGTGGCATTGGTTGGCAGCAATGTGCCAAAATGTGAAAAACTGCTGATCAAAATCACATCAAGCGAATAAAAAAAGCGTATGTCACAAAATAACGTTGCATTTCATCAATTTCACCCAATAAAGTACGTATGGGGATGAAGATGCTTTCAACAAACCACTAATCACAGTACTTTAAAGAAATTCATTGATGATGCTCGTGTTGTTCAAAAATCATGTCTGCAGATGCAAATGTTGCAAACGCAGAAGTTATGGATAGATTGCTTTATCGTCATCCATCATTTAGACAAATCAAAACTGACTAAAAGTCGAAACTAGCGAACGAAAAACAGAAACGAACTTGACAAGACAAGAGCGATTCGAACTTGACAAGAGCAACTGATAGGCAGCGGTAGGTGACAAACTGAATTGAACCAAAGCTTCGAACTGAATCGAGTCAACCTAACAGCAAGCAAAATCAAATCAACTAAATGAAAGTACATTTTGAAAGAACGAAGAGCGAGCAAATAGATGGAATAGAATGGAATGGAAAAAGAACAAGAAGATAGATTCCTGCATCCATCCATTCATCCATCTGTCCATCCATATATCTATCTATCCATCTATCTATCTATCTATCTATCCGCTTAAGCACTATCCTATTCGATCCCATCGGATTTGTTCCCTGTGGTGATAAAAGAAAGCGAGGAAAAGAAAACAAAAGCAACATTTCAACGCGTATCAAATAAAATGATTAGTCAACCTACAAGCAAAAAACAACAACTTGCACATTCCTACAACAACTCAGTGCTACATACGATAAAACGATGTCGCTTTTCAGCTATTACTATTGCATGCGAAGCTATCACCAAATTTGTTTTTGAGTGACTTCTTACTTCCCCATCAAAAATCATTAACTATCCTTCAATCCAGTCCAGTACAATCCAAATCAAACTGATTCAGTCCACTGCAATATAACGCAATCCAATCGAACCCCCTGAGTGCTCAGTATTGTCAGCTGTTTGTTGTTATTCACCAGCAATTTATTTGAAAAATTAGCATTCTTTAGAATCTTGATGATCGGTCAAGGTTTTTGTCTACAGTAAATCACATGCTTTACATGTCCTGCATTATTTCATTTGGATTCATTCTCCGCTTATTTGTATCGTTTACTTCTTTTTTTTTCGTTTTAACAGAATCAATTTTGGAGTGATTTTGAAGCAACTAATGATTGAGACATATTTAGTAAACTAATGAGAAGTTAGAAAGAGAGCATCAGTTGAAAGGACCAATGTACATCAGAACTAAGCATCAAAAAGAACTACAAAAATGAGAAGAACTTGCTCCGCGTCAGCTAACACCTTGCTCATTATAAAACTTTTGTTCTGAAGTACTGTTTTTACGATGATAACGATACTGCTTGAAGAAGTCGCTTCATATTGAAAACTTATTGGAATTTATCCTTGAAAAATGGACTGAATAAGCGTATGTTTAGTGGATACGAATCTTAAGTCTTCCATACATGTGTATATTCAAGGAACACATATGAAAATAAACACACGCATATGTCACACTCAACTTACGGATCGTGACTAGTGATGTCTCTATTCCAGTTAAAGTGCGAATTGTTCTATTCCAGGGGATAGAACAATTCGCAAACGAGGAACGCATAGAATATAATGGAACGGAATTGTTTTTAAGGCCAAAAGAATAGAACAGAACAGTTTTCAACAGATTTTGGCTGTTCCTTAAACTGTTCTTTGTAAAGACTGCAGTAAGGGAAATTACCATTGTTGTATTATTGCTGTTATTATTGTTTATTATTATAATTATCATTATTCCTATTATTATTGTTATTATTATTATTATTCTTAACTAAAAATATTTTAATTATTATCATTTATTAATAGTATTTAAACTATTATTATTAATTAATGTTAGTATTTATTAATATTGTTTTAACTGCTATTATTTCTCATTATTATTTATTATCATTTATCATTTTCTTTATTATTATTGTTTTTATTAATATTATTTTCATTTTCTCTATTATTATTATTATTTGTTCGTTCTTCTGCAAGGATGGCGGAGAGATAGTTACTCAAGTAATTCAGTGCTGATAGCTGTTAGAGATTCGAGTCCACCAAAAAACGTCATATTCAATATCATTAGGGAGAGGCGAAAGGCCATCAGTAAGAGATGAAACAGCTCATCGAGGGCAAGTTATCGCAGTAAAGTCTCAAAACTGTCAAAGACTGTTTGTGAGGAATTCCCTCAAGAAACAACTAAAGGATGCAACTCTATTTCCCAATGAATACCCAACTTTCAAATGCTGGTCGTTCTCTTAATTCTACGAACAATCAATCCATCACAAAAATTGTTCACATTTTACGCCTCCAATAAAAGTTTATGCTTGGAGGATTTGAGTCCGATTGAACGAATCAATTCATTCTGATCTCATTAGTACGAGAAACCGTGCATCAGGTTTTGACCGAACTGTTGGGACGAAACGGGAATCCTCTGTTCTTCAATGATACTGGTCACCAGAGCGCAAAACCCTCCGTTTTCCTCCAATCATCACGGTCAAAAGCTATCAACTGCCTGTATGGACAATCTTCTCTTACCCCGAATAATTTCCATTTTCCACTGCAAACCCTAATTACCGCAACTTTTATCGTGTCACTTTTCTGACTGAAGGAATAGAATAGAACAGTTTAGAACAGTATAGCACAGTTTAAGCGGGTAGAATAGAATAGAACAGTATTCAAAAATGTAGTATAGAGACATAACTGATCATGACAATGTAAAATGATTATTCATTCATCATATATTCTATTCTAAACTCAACCCGCTCGCTAATGCATAACCTAAGTAGTTAATGAATGAGACATCTGTATCAGCATTAGTAATATACATATGTATATCGACCAAATATTAGTTCTGCTTATAATATTTCAAAAAATCCAAGCGTAATGTTTTCACCGTAATCATTTTCACTTTTAAGGGCCATTTTGAAAAATGATCGACGGGTGGAGCAGCTTACCGTTCAACAATTTTTGCCATTTACCGTTGGCTTCTTGAAAAATGGTAATGAGGCTACAGAAATTTTTCGTAGAGGTAAAATGAGCGATGAAAGAATTTGAGAAATTGATCGTTAAATGAGAGCATGAGCCGTCATCGTTTTAAGCTACAAACAATCACTCGTTCATACTATTATGTCATAAATGTAGTTGCTTTCTATGACATATTGATCATTTTCCATTCAGTGGATATATGAATCGAAGACGAAACGACGAATTTTCAAAATCACATATCAGATTCTAAGAAATAGAAGGACATTTCTAGAAATCCATATAATGTGTGTATTTCATCAAACGTTATTTACACATCAATCAGGAAGACGAGATTAGCGGAAATGAACACTCAATAATGTGAACAAACTGCATGATGTAATCTATCTTTCAAATACTTCAGTGTGAATGTCACTGTCGTCGTTACTGAGTCGATAAAATCCACTGATACGCAAAACAATTGTACAATTCATTTTTCACCATTAATTTGTTTCATTGCAATCTTTTATTGAATCATAAAAATTTCATCTTTTTGCTCGTTTCATGATTCCTTCAAGATATTGATGCCATATTTTTCGACTCTACATATATAAAACTTGTATATCTCATTTCAACATGACAATTTCTTCATGGGTGGCCAATTGGCTTATTCTTGTTTCTCTGAATATTTCATGACATCAATGAATGTGATTGACTGATTAATTGTTATTGAATAAATTATATTATCTGACGTGATGTACCGTTGTTTCATTTGACGATTAGATTTAAAGATACACGTAAGAGTATAGAATTTCATCGAACTACTCTGAATGACCACAACAATGCATTTATTTGATGCCTATCGAGAATAATATATTCCACGATAATCGTCATCTATTTTGAATTTGGGTCAGTTTCGCCATCGACTGAGTCATTTGAACACATTCCCTTTTTCGCATTACAAACATGCACACATCATCATATCATCACTAGTTCGTTAATTCATCGAGCATCCATTACTATAGTATAATATAATACAACTTCTTATATGGTTCATTAATCTCTTTTGAAGTGAATAATTTGAATTGAGCTGGATCTCGACCAAACTCTTGCCATAAAACTTATATACTCATTTGTTTGTCGCTTTACGGGTAGAGTTGATCAACGAAAATGAATGATCCATCACAGCAGCCTTTATTGACAGCCATTCGAGATCGCCTATCCGATAAAATACCGAACCAACTGAATACAGATTTTCATTTGATGCGATGGCTGAAGGCTTATGATCAGGTAATTTAACTGACTACCATTTCAGTTTCTACTTAATTTGCTATCGTTATTGTTATTTTCATGCTTCCTCTTATCATTATTATGATTAATAATATTTCATTACCATCATTGTTATTATTGTTGTTTTCCATTTTTCAGAACGTTGAATTATGTGCAAGTAAATTTGAAGAATACCTCAAGATGCGCCAGACTTTGGGGTATGTATAAATAAACAGAAATATTACTGTACTAGTTAATAGCTTGCATCTCTTCTAATTCGTTATACATAATTTGTTCGATCAGTTTTCAGTTAATGCAATTCTGATAAAACAATTAATCACAAAACAAAATATTCATTACAGTTATAATTCACCAAACGCTACACAAAGTTTTTATCAGCGAGATGATATTCAGAAGTATGGTCGATTTTTGACACAATCACGACTAACAAACGATTGGATAAATGAAAAGGACAATTCGATCATTTTCGTTGAGATGCCTTTTGAGGAACCCAAAAAAGTGAGCGAGGCATAAATGAACATTTATTTAATTATTTCAATCTGACTGAAGTAATAATGATAATAATGATAATGATAATAATAATGATAATAATAATAATAATAATAATAATAATAATAATAATAATAATAATAATAATTCTCTACAAACAACACAGTATCATGTTCCCTAGGAACAACAGGTTATATTGCGTTTGTATTTTTGCAGATAATGAAATGCATGCGTGTCTCAAGCTACTTGAAAATATTTTTTGGTTATTGTGAATATTTTCAAAACGCAATACTGGAACAAGAGGAGCGTACCGGTCGTCAGTCGTACGGTATTTGCATATACGACCAAAAAGGTTCCTCGTTAGTGCCGTATATGAATCCGATTGGAGCAATCAATAGGATGCTAACAGTTAGCAACGATTGAATTACAATTTTCATCTCTTCTAAAATGTCTTTCGCTCAACTTTCTTATAAATATTCACTCGAATTCGTCCAGTGCGCATATTTATGTAACATTTGTATCTCTGCAATCGCTTACCATATGTTATATGCTTTCATGTCTCGTCGTATAATTGAGTTTTCTTAAGGCACGCATCTACTTATGGCTCGATTACTACAGTGAATTAGTGAAAAATGTGATTATCGTTAATCCACCAACACTTCTTCCAGTCATATGGAAGGTAGTTTTTAGAACTTCGTTCCTCAAGCGCATTACGATTATCGCTTGATTTGTGCATTTCAACACGTATGTTGTTAGTGAGCACAACTGTTGTTGTTTTTACCGTATGAGATTATTGTATGAAGAGTAATGAAACTGTAGATCAGTGCTTCTAAACGCGGACATTATCACTTATCACCGGGTAAAAACAGCAATTGTAGAGAGGTGGGGTGGCTGGTCTCATTTTGTGGAACAGAATAAGCCTCCTAAATTTATGCGGTGTTCTCTCGCGTGCTACAATAGTGACTATTAAATATTGTTGCTGCAACTGAAAGTAGATGGTGACGAGGTGACTAAGTAATAGTGGTGCAAATGTTAAGATAAAAGAATCGATTTTGTAGATCGCATCAATGTTGCTACCAACAAAAGTGCATAATCGTTTTTTATTCGCTAAAAAACTCCCTGATCAATTATTACCCCATCTATCGCTACAAGCGATACCAATTGCTTATGGAGGCGAGTATAAAACGTCATCAAGTACGGATGAATCTGGTGAGACGATGACAAATGGATGTATTCGAGCTGTACCAATTTCAGATGTTGACTTCCAGGTAGTTGCTTCATCTCATATCGCATTTGATTTGCGGTCATGTTTGTCGGCTTTTCCGATAAACAACTAACCAGAGTAAACGAAAATAATTTTTTATAAACCTAAAATCGATAGGATTGTGGTCAAATTTGGAAAGATTATTCGTTGGAAGATGTTGAATTAAGCGAATTGGTCGTTCGTGCTGATGAAACGTCACGTCTTCAATATCAAGTCAGTAAGGGAAAATCAATTTTATACGAATTCTGGACGAATTCTGATGTAAAATTCTGGATATCACAAGGTTTGTTGTGCTATTGATATAGCATTTATTTTTGCAAATTGTTTTAAATTTGTACTAAAACTGACGAGAAACATAATCGAATTCAATTTTGCTTTTATCGAGTTCATCTTTAAAGGAGATACGGATCTGACACCAAGATTTACGCTGTCAACACCGAAGTTATCAGAAGAGGGGTGCGAAAAATCAATTGATGATGGAGAAATTTTTGTGAACTTCACAAATCCGAGTAAAGTGTTCAGCGCAAAGATACGCTTGGCTGTAAGAATTGTATAGAATCGAAACGAATCAGAAGAAGAAAGGGAACAGTATGGACACAGATATAAGTAGGAAATAATGATGTGTTGTATTTTCGTAATAATACGCCTATTTTCAATATAATATCACTTTTAGGAGACCAATTTTTCTTAAAAAGTGTTGTAATTGTTATTATGATTTACGTATATGAAATAAAATTGCATGCTAAAACTATACATGATTTTGTTTCTTGCCAGAAAAATTCTTGTCAATGACGCTTGAGGATTATGATTTGACAATCCAGGATAACTGTTCCGTGATTGATACAGAGGTGTAAAAATACGTTTCAGCAATTGATTGAATACATACAAAAGAATGAAGTTGTTTTTGAGAGATCAGAGTCGAAGAATAACTTATTGTATAGTGTAGTGTATATAATTGTATGAAGCGTTTGGATAAGTGCTCCCTAATTAAAAGCAGGTCAACGGTAGTTCGAAAATACGATTAATCATGACAGAAGATGACGATGCTCAACGGCTAGACTTAAGTTAAGTTCAATTAATGGAATTATATATGCACATGCATACATATAAACATATGATGAGACATCATAACAACAACCTCAGTGTACCAGTACTAGAGAAGAAGTGTTCGTTGTACTGCTGTTTTATTGTTGTTCCATTTATCAATTACTCCTCGATGGTCATTCAAATCTGTTACATTATTCATACTTTTCTTTTGACATCATTTGCTCACGCAGCAACAACAAACAGGCGATTTGCAGCATTTCGTAAGTAATACATTACATTACGTTCAGTTTTATGATTTTACGTAAACGTGAAACAGTTTGAAGAAATTAAGAGAAACTTAAGAGATTCGATTATTGTCTTATGAGTGAAATCCTCCTCGCAAAAAATTCTTTTTTCTAAATGCGTAATTTTCAAAAAATGAGGAATAATGGTGATCATTCATTAACCAATCAATTTTTTAATCTACTGCGTTCACTGATTCATCTCTGGACAAAAGTTCGCACTGCAAACGGTAAACTTGCTTTAAACCCGTGATGGGCTCTAATTTGCGGATATTTGATTTACCAGGGCGGAAAAACAATTAATCAAGCGATCAGTTTCTTACAACTGTCGATGAAATTGGCTTGTCAGACTGAACTAAGTACTCATCACTTTTCACTACGATAGCTAATGAACCGATAACAACAAACCAACCATGATAATAATTGAATACTGCTTCTTTCTTTCTGTGCAGCAAAACAATGTTTTTTGCCGACCATCAACCGTGGCATATCAAGTTCACGTTCAATCGCTGAATTTTGGCAAGTCACCGTTTCAGACTGTCTTAATTATTGCATTATCAATGCACCTAAAATTGGTGTAAGTTTTGAGGGTGTTCTTAATTAACTCAACTTCTATTTTTACTAATGGATTTGAATTTTTCATTCTACCTGTTTAGAATATTCTTGTAAAAATATAAATATATATATACAACAATTGAGTGATCAGATACTGGGCAAATTACTGTGTGATTGGCTCAGATTCTAATGGATGGCTACGCGCTTACTGATTGTAATCTGCATTCAAATCAATTGTGCATTTGTAAGGATGGATGTGTAGCGGTGGTATATCACAAAAACGTGCAAACATGTCAACTGTATAATCATGATGGCAGTGCCGAGATTGTTTTTGCTGTTGGACATGACTATTACAACAGAACGAGTTTCAGTGACATCTGTCAGGATCGACAACGTGCGTTCATTTTTAGTGATGCTTCAGTTGGAGTCTTGCAGCTATTCAGAGTTGTTTAACTTTTTAGAAGCAAAAGATGGTTATCACAGGGATAGAAAGCAACAGCCAAAACATGTCAGCAATCATCGATCAATCCAAAGCATCACTAAAACTCAACGAGAACCTTCCAGTTTTGGATCCGTTCTAATCCAGAACAGTTCTGATCCATTGACAACCTTTTTTTCTTCCTCCCAAAAAGTCTTATTTGCTAACGAGCACGATAACTCTTTCGCTGCAACCTCTGTACGGGTTCGTCACGATCAACAATCGTCTACGATCGCATATGCTGCCACTCGGTCGTACATTCAAACTGAAGCATTTCTAAACCAAAATTCTAGATATGGTAAGTACTTTCACTACTAGTTAATTGTCATGAAAGATGAAGAGATGATACTGATAAGAAGAAGCTATCCAACGTCTTACATAGGTCCATTTGAACTGATCTTTCAGATAGGTGTTCAGCTGAGAATGAAGTGATTGGTTACTTTTTGGTGGATGGCTTTAAAGTTAGTACAAGCGCTGAATCGAGTCGTTTAAACGGTATTGAACAAGCCATGTGCGCTGCATATTGTACACAGAACATCGTATGTTTCAAACAAAATTAATAAAGTTAACTGCATAGCTGCATTCCATTGATACGACAAGGCAAGTGATATGTCTGTCTATTTCTTTAAGAATGCAAATGGTAATCCAACGTCGTGCTATTCGACGAATTACAATCGAATCACTGAGGAATGTGAATTGTATGGATGGAATGCGAAAGCAAGCGATAGCATGACACATCTCCAGCGTGATAATCAATCATTATTACTCGACAAATTTTGCATCTCAGGTCATTTTGATGAACAACAGTGTGTTGTTATTATATAACAATTTAACATACATTGTAAATACTCCAAATTCTTTCAGTTGCTTCATATTTAAAAAGAATATGTGCTGAGGAGAGCGTCTTTCGAGTTCATCTGAATCGACAGATTCACAGTCACATAATTGATCACTCCAGAAATACGCTTTCAGTTGCACATTGCATTTCGATTTGTGTCAATTATCCACACTGCCAGGTTTTGAGTTCTGCCTCAATAACGTTTTCAAATATGATCACTTCTTGTTTTTATTTTCAACGTCACTATCAATATTATTCTGACTCATACCACTGTCATTATTATTATTGTTATTATCATTATTTTGGTTATTATTATTGTTTTTATTATTATTATTATTACATTTTTATTATTACCCCTTTTGAAGTGATCTGATGAATTCTTTTTCAGTCGGTCACTTATGAACAAAATAATGGATTATGTTTACTGCACGATGTGACACCAGAGCACGATCCGAGACTGATGCTGGAAACTGAAGGTTCCGCTGATCGTGCTGGCAGTACGGTGGTCATTGAAAATGGCTGTGACCGTGCAAGTACGTTTAGATTTATGGAATATCATTCCATTTCTTCTCGATCAGAAAGTTTTCCTGTGAAACGAAAATTCCGGCTTTTAGAATTCGAATTGAATTGATAATGAATAAATAATGGGCACAATGAACAGCAAACGAAATAAATCAAAAACATATCACAACAAATAAGCATTATGCTATACTAATGATTAAACAGAATTAATTACTAATAAAGGATATGACTCATTATGAGAAATAATTAGTATTGTAGAATATGATATAATTAACATGACTGGCAATGCTAGTCGTAAGTCAATTAAAAACAGAAGGAAACAGCGATAAATAACTTCTAATATTCTTATGTACATAACATTATAACTTTTTGAATGTGATTATTATGAACAAGATCATAATAACTTAAACTGACATATCATTATAAGTGCCATATTTCGAATAATATTGATCAAACCGATAAGTCACAATAATTTAAGATAAATCAGTCAATCGGCCAATAATTCATTCAGTCGATTTTTCTCTTCAGCAAGAACAATATCGCGAGCAGTCGTTGAATGGAGTGAGTGGAGTGACTGTGAGTTTGGTGTTGCTGGCGAACGGGCTCGTGTTAGAAGTCGTGAATGTGCTCAACCAATTTGTGCGGATTTACAAGTTCAGAGTTGTAATTAGCAAGTGGCAATCAATCTAATTCACTTTATGATATTGCTATCACTATTATTATGATCACTATTATCTGATATTAATAATCTTTTAAATCATTTTCTTGCCATTCCTTCTCACTATCAGTCATCAAATTTTTTTGTAAACTTTCCAAGATTTTGTCCAATCAACAACATTTTACACAACATCTTCAACAAAAGCATCAGTGCAGAAATGATAGTTTCATGAAATGGATGACAACTGACCGAATAAAAATAACAACCACAGCAGAAACACTGCTCATTGATGCATGCTGCTTAACTTGATTTGGTTTTTTCAACGAAAGCAGTACATACCAAATCAAATCAAATTGAATCACAATCGACGCTCATGTGTATTTGATATCAAATTAGCGTTAAATGTATTTGTATGAGAATCGAGCAAGTAGTCGACGTAATATGCTGTTCAAGTCACTGTTTGCATCCTCTTCGCTCCCAGCTGGTAATTTTTATCTATAGTTGGCAGAATCGGCCGGACGTATCACCACTTCTCAGCGACGGTGGTGCTAAAAGTTTTTCATCATCTGAAGATATTGCAACTGAATAAGCAACTTTTATCGCTGACGTTTGGATTAGCTCGATTCCGATTGGTTCAACTGGTTGGATATGAAGAACTGAACTAGATGATGAAAAATTATAATGCAATGAACTGAAAAAACTACGCAATTTCACTTACAATTAGTATTTTCATATACACATAATACGAAAGAAATGAGGAAGACCTAACTGTAACAGAAATCTTTTCCCAGTTTAAATCATTCCAAAAAACCCATCAATCGATTTAGAGCAGTGGTATTCAACCTTTTTTGCTCAATTCTCCCTGTTGATATCACGCATCAATAAATCGCCACAAGGAAAGGTTGTGATAGAAACGTCTTGTGGGTTAAAAGAATATTGCCAAGCGCTGTCAGTAGTTGGTAGTTGGGATAAAAAGTTGTTGCCGAGTTCAATTAATAGCACTGAAACGATTGCCCGACTTCAGGTGCTCACACCAGCTCCGAATGGAGAATCACAACTGACCGTAACTTGAAACTGGTAAACGAAGTCATTATGAACTATCGAGCAAAAAGAGTTGTTCCATGAATATGGGAATTCAATGGGAAAAATGTTTTGTGGGTTAAACGTGAGATGGAGAAAGATACACATGAGATGGGAAAGAACTTCATTTTCTTTTAGTCGTTATCGATCACAGATAACATTTTGTAGAATCGAAGGTAATTAGGCAACAATGAATGACTTACAACCATGAAACGTTCGGTTCCGAGCGAATAACACTCAAATGATCCATTGCGCTAGTCCTTAAGGAGCACCAGGCTGAAATTTTACGCAGTTGATAATCTTTCATAGCGGCAGCAAATTGGCTGTTTTGCGGGAGGTGAATCTTTTGATGCGACATTCCGCTAGTTTTTGCGGTAAAACAGCGGTATGTCAATCATTCTTTGAGTCAGATTTAAATGCATTGAAATAATTATACCTCTACTCTAGTCATCTTGCGTAGGTTTACGTTTTTTTTTCATTGCATTTCTTTATAAGCATCGATGCGACATACTGCATTGTCTCTCTTCTACATAAGCCGTGAGTTGTGATCATTTTCAGATTGCCATTTTCGTTATGAAATTATGATTTCCTTCATGAAGAATGTTTAGTAAGGATGGGTGGGAAACTCTTGATTTCCCTCGAGGACCGTCTGTTTGCGAAGAATAGGGCAAATGATGTAAGTGCATGTTCTGTACAGTGTACGGGCCTGTGTAAATCCATGCTAAGTGCTCCTCAATCCCCACAAAACGTCCCGACAAATTATCATTGATTTATAACGGCTAAAAAGACTGCTGAAGTAATGCATCCGTTTATAAGTGAAAATGCATGATAGTTCTCTAAGAAAAGCGCAGTGAAAGAAGACGACGTTGTGAGATACAAGGATTAGAATGTAGTCAAGATTGAAACGATTAATATGCAAAAGTTATGAATTATTCAGTTCTATCATTCAGTTCATGGCTAATTTTTCTCAACCTGTATCAATATCACAAGAATCGGACCGAAGTAAATAAATTTGCTGAAATGCGCAGTTAAATATGCTTCTGACAAAATAAAACATACTAGATGATGAATAAAAGGGTTCATTTGAAATGAATATTTCTAAACCCAAGAATCATTATTATTCAAGTAAAAGGAAAGAGTTAACAAGAGCTGAAGGAGAAAACTGTTTGATTGAGAGAATGAATGCAACAATGGTGAGCGATTTTAATGACAAGAAGATGAATCAATCACTGGAATAGAATCGAATGAAGATAAACTTAATCAGTGGCTAGATTTGCGAGTGCACGAACGATCATGCATGTACATTTAATCATCCATGAAAAAAACCCTTCCTTTACCTTGCTGAACTTCCAAATTTTGAAATTCTATCCGAAATTACGGCAATTAGAAAGCATTAGTTTCAAAATTATTCAGCGGTCTTTTCAATCACCTAAACAATAAATGAATAATCAGCTTCATCAAGCAAATTAATCCCATTACAGCATAAACACACAAGTCATTCATGTATTAATAATTAGTGAACAAAGTCGTTTAATTTTAAAAGACCCTCTTATGGATTGCTTCATTTTATCCTTTCAGAATAAAATTTTAAAATCGCCAGACAACGATCAATTCATATTCTCATGAGTGGAATTCAAATGCAACTGAAACGAGTTAAGTTGATTCCTCGCATCATATTGCGATTGTTTGAGTCCTTCCATACTGACTGCTTTCTCGAAAAAACGAAACTTCAGAAAGAGTTTTAAAATTTTGCTTGCGAAAAATCACTCATTAAGAAAGAAACCGAACAATCTCAAAATGATATGAGATAACGACGATAGATCATATCTAATGAAAATGATTGATCATAAGATGGAATAATAATCTTGAGAAAAATATGATTATGACATAATACATTATATGATGAAATAGGGTAGGTAGGTCGATGGACCATCGCTACAGGTAGCTAACGATTAAAATGAAGAGCATGAATGAAAGGATGAATGAATGAATTTGTTTGTATTCGAGTGCTCCAATTGAATTTTCAGCTTGAATTGAGCTCGAAACGAAAAGAATCTTCGATGCATGAAAGCGGAAAAATTGTGTGAAAATGATGCTCAGTCGATCGATCATTACAGCAGTCGGAAATCAGTCTTGAAGAATTCATTGATCAGCGTCAAAAGAAAAAAAAACAAATAAAAGGAAATAAAAGAAAGGGTGACGAATAATTCATGAATACTTAAAGAATAAGTAAGCCAAACAAATGCATGAATTTGTGATGATAATGATAATAACAATAATATTGATGAATTCGAGTGTCTCAATCAGTGGATATTGTTGATAAGTGCTCTTGGTAGTTCTTATTAGTCTGAGCGTATAATGAATCTTACTTATTTAACAGAACTTTTAACTCATTCAAACCTGTTGCTCAACGTTATTTAATATACGAAATATATAACCGAATCACTATAAATTATTAACTATTTTCAGAGCTTACGATGAGGATATTGTAAGGAGAAGTTGAAGCAATTAGTAGGAATTTCTTATGAGCTCTTCACAGTTGGGGTACAGATTGAAATTACATAGTGATGCGAAATGGTGCACTGATAGGATTTAAGTAAGTTAAAGGAATCAGTGAATGTTCATTGTGTGTAATCTTGTGAGGGGAAAATGTAAATAATAAATTAGATGATTCTTCAAAGTAAATGCATCTATGCATATGAAAATATCATTTGGTTCGAACGAAACGACCGAACTTTTGACTGAATGTAATCAAAATCAGCGTCACTCGAAATGATTTTCTTGGATTGTACGAAAAAACTTCCGAAGTGATAATCATCTTCTCCTATTTTTCAACTCTCTATTCTTAATCGCCCGCTTCAATAATTGCTAAAAACAACGACGTTAATTTGCTGAAACCAACAACAATTTAACCACTTTCATTCACCTAATTTATTCAGTGTCCTTTTCAACACATTCTCTGACAGGTTTCAAAGAAATTTAGATTTGACAGGTTTCAAAGAAATTTAGATTTGACAGGTTTCAAAGAAAAAAAAAGTTCGAATTAAACTTTACCCCGCAAATCTGGAATGGACACAGATAGATAAACGCACGCCTGCAATACGGTCGCTAAGTTGATCCTCGCATTAAAATCGTTGAATCCGATATCTGTTTTCTTCCATCGCAATTATTATTGATGTTACTGCTATTAAGGTATATGAATTTTAGAAGAATTGTTACTAAAACATACCACGTCTGATCATCATCACTGCCGCAAATCGATGCAGTTAACTGATTTGTATTGCAGTCAATATATTTTATAACCAAAACAATACAACTAATCCATAATCACAATCACCATTATCACATAAAATAAGATGACTCTGCGCACAGAATATTTCATCGAAGTGCTACTGTGCTCCTTAATTTTTGTTGATGCTCGAGTGGATCGTGTTAAGCAATGCCATTTGATCTGCGCTGAAGGTTTGGAATCTATTACAATTTTTATTATTGTTACTATTCCTTTTCATTTTATGCCTTTAAGTTATCTTACCAAAACGTTTTTCTAGCATTGGGACGTCAACATTGCAATTTTGTTATGAACTCTTCAATGCTCTATTGATAAACATTTCAGCAGTATTTTTTGAACTCCAAGCAGTATCTCAGCGGTATTCCAAACAAACAACTCATTTGAAAATGGCAATTAGTTTGATCATACTCGTTCAGGTAAAGCAACTTAAGAGCCGCTATGTTTAATAGTGGTGCTCAGATAAAGTCGACACATTCCAAATATTACATTCGTGGCAGTGATTTTGAAAATGCTCCAAAATTTCAATCATTCGTCCTAGCAAAACTGTTTTTGGTTAAGGAATGAGCAGAGCATGCTGCGAGTGCATCGGTTGTCATCAGGGTATGCGATTCGGTAAACGATCTCAATCTGATACATTCCCAGGTTAGTGAATTCATTCGTACAACTGACCAGCACTTTCAGTGATTGTTGATTAAATTAGTATCCTTAGAACATGATTAAAAATATCACGTCTTTTTACAATTTCATGTATTTTGATTCCTTTCATTTTGAAAAACAAAAAACTCATGAACGAACAAAAAGTCGTTGTTTCAGACCTGCTACTATGAAAATAGAACTTTTCCAGCTTCCATCTAGTCAAGGTAATGCAGAGTTAAATCAGTATCATTTTCATTCATTCGTTCACTTACAGCACCGAATTATCAGCATTATTCCAAGTCCTTAAAACGCAACTTCATTGAACCGTACGTTGAAAGTTGGAATGACGCTGAAGGTGACGAGAGCGCAGCGGAAGATGAAGACGACACCAGGAAATTTTTGTGGCTAGAATAAGCGAGTAATGACGCCATTCGTCAATTCTTGCGAACAATATGCAGAGAGTTGTATCGTGGTCAATATAAACACATAAGCATTCTCCGAACGATAATCGTCACAATTCATAGCAGTTTGTTTGCGCTAATGTTTCACCATTGCTTTGTACATTCAAAGAGTAAGGTATAATAACGAATTTATTCAGTCAATTTATTCGGTCGCACAACAGGAAGGAAACATCAGATGATCCAGAAGCATCAGTTCAATTGCTGGATGATTTTACATATTCACTGTAGATCGATACCAACTTATCAATTTCTTCTTTGCCAACACCATTATTCAATACAATACGAATGCGCTTCTCATCGATTGGCATCACTAGTACACCTTTTTCCTAGAATTGAAAACTATCTTAGTAATAGTAACAGTCGAAAATCCACGGTTCTCTCCCATTCAATGAATTTCTTTCTGGGTCGCAAACTTTGGTTAAAACGATAAAGGAAAGCGCTCACAATCTATTTTTTCTAGTGACTTTTCCAGAAAACTTTGTGAAAATCTCATTATTTTCAAATGAATTTAACTTCAAATAATCAATTAAATATCTTCAAAACTGCAAATTTTCTTCTTCTTCACAACATTCATCAGCCACAGTGCTCAAATGCATACCTTTTGAATTATTAGCTGCTGATTATCAAATTGAAAACAGAACAATTATTTTCATTCATCAATAAGCGACCTTTCTTAGTACTTCTACGCAATATTCTGTGACTGAATGTTGCTGTGAAATGGAACTAGAATATATGTGATCAACCGAATGAAAAACTATTTTGTCCTATATTTAACTGATATTATTGATTGTTGTCCAATCGCGATAATTCAATATGATTTGATTGAATCTAATAGTAAGTTTGCACTGTTATCAGTATGATTATTACTTTTATCACATCATTTTCGCTACATAGTTATCGTTTTATGAATAAAAGTTAGTTTCACATCGATCATTTCTGTTTCCACCTGAAAATTATTTCATATCATTGCTAAACTTGCAATCAACTCTTACCTTCAGCATTCTAGCGATTTGATTGGGACAGAACGGTGGTAGTGTACTAAGCAACACCATATTGGTGGCTGATTGTGCAAATAAAACAGAGCGCTTCTCTAACGGAGTGGCATCATTTAACGCTAAAATCTGACCATTTTCAAGAAGAACGAAATGATAAATGCAATGAAGATTAACAGCGATTGGATAACAGACGAATATACGGAAGTCGTTGGTTTTTCTTCAAAATAAATCCAACACTTGAAATTGAAATGGCAAATGAGAGCAGAAATTTGTATTGTTTTGGTGTTTTCAGACGATATGGTTGTCTCTATGAATGATCAGGAAGAAGTAGGTAAATGCATGAATACAGAATATGAAAGTATGACATTTAACTGATGCATACATTTGCACAGATAACTAGCATTTTCGAAGTCATTTTTAATCGTTTCATTCGCATTTTTTAACGCAAATTCTGCAGCAGCAGCAAGTATACCTCCCTGACGCCATCCACCTCCTAATGACTTTCGGTGTCTTCGACATCTAGTATTTGTGGAATCATTATTTCGTCATATTAACATTCGAAAGATGAGTTGTTTCGACTGATACTCATTCACAGATATAAATCACCTATGGAATGCTAAAAATATGAAAAACAACATTAATCCGGCCTCAACCAGCCAATAATGTTTCACATTCATTAACCTGCTAATGAAATCTGCTTTCCCAACAATAATTGAGCCAATTGGTGCACCCAATCCCTAAAATATGAACTATTTACATTCATTTTTATTGCATAACGATCACTGATCACTCTATAAGCGCAACTGAATTGATCACTTATTTGGATTATCCTTTGCTATCAAGTAAAAATACCTTTGAGAAGCACATCATAACGCTATCGGCCGGCTGCGCTAATTCAGCCATTGAAATACCCAAATCAAATGCTGCATTATAAAAACGAGCACCATCAACATGCACCAACAAGTTGTGTTCGTCGGCTAATTTTCGAACCTTCAATATTACTATCATTATTACAAGCAAAACGATGTAAGCAGATTTAAAATTTCTCGAAGAATTATATGGAATAATTGCAAAACCCTGAACGCAGTATGCGAATTCTATTTTAAACCGCTAGCAATACAGATAAAGCCAACCTCTTTCATATAGTCCAAAGATATGGTTTTACCACCGGCATAATTGTGTGTATTTTCGATGCAGATCAACCTTGTTCGCGGCATATGTATATCATCAACTCGTATCGCTAGTTCAATTTCATTCAGTGCTATGGTACCATCTAAATAAAGAACTTGTTCAACTCACTTCTTTGAGAAATGAAAAGAACAATTATTAAAGAACAACCTTCTAAAACCGGAACAGTAGTGGCTGAAACACCAGCCAGACGGGCATAATTGCCTTGTTCCCATCGATGAAGATGAGACTGAAATCTATCTTGACGTTCACATAGAATTCTCCACTCATTGTCAGTGAATAGTATTTATCTGCAGTTCAATGACATTCAATCTTTTTCGATCAATCGCCCATTTGGGCTGAAATCGCAGTCAAATATCCGCCTCTCTTTCCAGATGCAACAATATTTAATAAATACTTTCAAGACAGAAGAGAGAACCTTGCGGGACAATTTTGAAAAGTTTGTTGTGCTTGCAATAAAACTGCACCCTTTTCATATGCTTTCTGCACACTGATGGTAGATGTTGCCTACGTTGAAAAGCACTACTCCAGTTGATCAACTTGAAACATTTTGTTCTCAGATTCCATTTTTCAGGAAATAACAAAGTACGCATCAGTCACTTTAGGGCAGCACATTTAAATGAATGCAATCTTATGTGATAAGCAACCGTTCTTCCAACGATTATTTCATCGCCTCGTTCTGTATGCGCCAATATTGAAAGAAGATTTCCCATCGTGCCAGTAGCAACGAATAGTGCGGCTTCTTTTCCGAACAATTTCGCACATTTTTCTTCCAATTCTAGGTATATATTTATGTATGTATACAAAGAAATGAACGAACAAACAAAGTATTCATAGTAGGGTGACAAATTTTTGTATACAGAAAATAAAACTCTGAAAAATGTGAGTCCCAGCTCATGAAAGGCTGAGCAGTGCCATCTCCATAATCACGTACTGGTTAGATTCCAAGGCAAAAAACTGATTCAGCTCTCTCCTCTTCTCGAACTTTCACATTAGTTGTTTTCAAAGAGAATTCGCATTTGTCGTTTCCACACCAACAGACATATTCTTAAAGATGTGAGATCTTGAGAATTCGAAAATTCGAAAAATTTTTTCGCCCTAATGTACATGGACATTAAATGATCAGATTTCATGAAGGATTAAGACTAAACGAATGCAAAAATGTACGATTTATTGTCGGATCTTCTTGATAGACATCATCGCCAACCACTGCATTGCACATCGTTTCGCGCATTGCTTGGCATGGTCTAAAATTTGTTTGTGCTGTACCGTAGTCAACTGAGATTTAGCGTGATAATCGAAAGTCGAAACTATTGAAAAGGACATTGCCATGATCAAATTACCTACTTGGTAACAGTGTCTGAACGGAAGTCGGCGACTGCTCCTGAACTGACATTTCGTAGTGTGGTGGAATACATTGTTCTTGTAGCAACAATGATAGTGGAAGCGTTAGGAGAAGAAGAAGAAAATTTCGGCGCTGAACTTGTCGGATTGGAGTGAGACACTAGTTGATGGCGCAGAGGAGATGATGATAATTTGTGCTTTGATCGATGACTTTTGCTGCCAAGAAACGTAGTCACTTTGCTTGAGAATCGTTTCACAGCAAATGATGATCGCATTCGAAAAGTAAATTCGTTAAAACTCTTATAGAGAAGAGGCACTCATTTGAAGCATGCACACAAAATCGACTTCTTAGCGAACTATTAGGTCTATCAATGACTGAGAGCAAGAACAAGAGAACAAACATCAATTACTAACGCTAATTAATCGTTAACAATAATACAATACCAGTAATCGATCATCAAACAATAACAACACTAATTAATCACATTAATTGATCACCTGAGCGAGTTCAATTGCAAACTGTAAAACTTCTTCAATTACTTCAATTGCAAAACTCTTCTTCAATTCGTTCGCATCAGTTTGAATTACTTCAAACTTTCTTCAGCGAAAAATGATGGACAATAATGAGAGGGATGCAGCGAAAATTGAACATTCAGTAAGTAACTGTTTATTAAAACGCTCACAGTGTATCAATTAAACTGAACTCGAATCATGCAATGATACAATCTACATTTAAGAATTATTACTTTTCATTGAACGAAAAACTTTCCTTCTCAAGCAAACAGAATTATCAAAATAAACAGCGACTTTTCTTATCATAGCTGTTCTTTATCCATCGCACAAAATTTCCTTGTAGAATAGCAACATGTATGCTATTTCACTACTACAATTAGTATTTAACTATTACAATAAATGTTATTATTACTGTCATCAGCATATTTTGACTTGTTCGTAAATTGAATAGCAGTCAGCGTTCATTTAAGATGACTTCAGCGGGATTGTTTGAAGTCGAATTCATCATACTGTTCTGAGTATATTTAATATGTGCTTAAAATGTATTTGAGGCGTGGCACAGTTCAATTCGCAGCTGTATTATACGTTCTTGTTAGTTCAATAATATTCTTATGTAATGTCGCATAAGCGGTTTTTTTCATGAAATATTCGCCAAAAAATTGACGCTTGCCAAAACAGGCAGGTAGTAGTTAGTACAAGGGACATGTAAATGTTGAATGATGAGTCAGAAAACTGGTTGTTTGATTGCTTACGACTAGCTGGATACAGATGGATGGATAGGGCCTGTTTATGGGCATTCATGATGCAGGAAAGAAGAAAAGAGTTAGGGTTCGTTTAGAGTTGACATTAATGATTAACGAACTGCCGCGGTACTATAATAACTTCTTTTGGTATGGCAAGAGCAATAACGTGACAACAACGTATGCTAATACAGCACCAACCAACCGGATTCACATTTCATTTTGTTGGTTTTTTCTTATTATTATTATTTGTTATTAGTACTGCTACTGCTATTTATTCTGCTTCATTTCCATTGAGCGTTTCTTGCGTTCTTTCATTCTGCACTCCACCACCATTCAATCATTCACTTAATATTTTTCTTCAACAGGATTGACTGATTAGTTGCGACTTTTTTCTTCATTTTTTTTTCATCTCATCATCAGATTTCAACGGATTATTCTACTGAACCAACCATTCGTTCAGCTCTCTACCAATTATTCCGCCACCACCACCTACCCGTTTGTCTGCTCTGCAGGAATAATAATCGATTTAATTTTCACTAATTCTTTCTACCAAAATCAAGTTATTCGTTTTCTTGGATCAACAAATCCAAGAGTAACTCCACTGAATCTGAACGAATCAACAAATGTACTGAAAGAGGACATATTTATCTCGTCCTTTGCACATTCATTTCATTTGATTTCTTATCAAAGAACTTCCTTGACGAAAGAATGAACTCAGAATCATCTAATGCCGACACTTCATCATCAGTCCTCGACAGCAAGTTACCATCGTGAGTGAATGATTGATTTTTTATTCTTTTGAAACTTAACGTGATCAATGAAAAATTCGCCATTGGAACAGCAAACACACAAACGCTAAATGAATCAATCAATCAGTCTTGTATCGAATCAACTGATTTAGTAAAAAAATGAAAATTCATTGAAAAAATATTGTATGTGTTCGAAGCAATGATGGTGTTCATTTGCGATGCTGTTTTTTTTCCTTTCGCTAGTTTAAATCCTGCGTCGTTGCACTGATGCTCATATTCGAACTGATTTTTTGGAGAACAATTATTTCATTGATCTCTTTTCTTAGCACTATTACTGATCACAATTCCTCTTTATCCATTATGGTCTTATCACTGAGCGCTGCTTCCTTAGTCCTTCTTTAATCTTCTTGATTGGTTTAGTTTTCTTAATCCATCGAATCTCCTCTTGATCAGATGTAAGCCTTCTGGAATCATTTATATCCAATTCCATAGTCTAATCTACATTTCTCAATTTATTATACTGAACAAAATCATTATTCACCGTAAACACAGTGAGAATAATTATAAAACAAGTATCAGAACCTATTTATATACATATAATGATAATAATCAATTTAGATATGTCATGCTTCAAATGAGCAAAAGACATTTGAGTTACACTTATTTATATTATCACTTTGCGTGCAATAGCAACATTCCTTTATTGGTGGAAAAAATACAAAATCATGTTATTGAGAGACACGACATTTGTTCATTTCTGTATGATAGCTATTCGAAATGTTATTTGAAAAATGATGGTATGAAGTAATTGCATAAATGAATTAACAAACAAACGAAGTGAACAATTAAGTAAGCACTTGATAAAGTGAAGAGTAGGAAAGACATAAAGGGAGAATGACTTAAAAACGAAGCCTTTTAAATGTTGGCGTATGGACAGAAAGCTTTGCATGATCGAGTTGCTTTTTCACGGTAGGGCAGCAACAGGCTATTATATTAGTCATTGCAATATTTTAATAGTTGGAATTTACGTGAAACGTTCGTTTTGTTTCATTGGCATTTGTGTTTTCTTTCGTGCGAAGATGAATGGAGTTAACCGAACAGTACGTGATAAAATAAAACGAACAAAATGGAACAGAGATAAGGAAGGGAGCAGCACCATTCATAGAGACAGTGAAGACGAAATAATTTCTTAATTCCAGAGAAATGAAATCAACAAAAATAATCGTAATAATGGTAATAGTAATTAGTAAAATAATCGTAAAAAGGACAGTGATAATCAAGGATCGGAATCAATCGCAATGAAGTGAACTTTTTAACAAGAATGACTGATATGTACAATGCGAATAGAAAATAACGGATTAAGCGAATAAGATTGCTATTAAAAACATTAACGCAAAGTGCAACAGGGAAGGAGTCATTGAAAATGCAGTTCTATTTCTTCAGACTATAATAATAATAATAATAATAATAATAATAAAGGCAAAACAGAATGAATTAAACGCGTAATATTACAGATATCATATTAGAACATAAAAAAACAACGATAAATATAAGTAGATGTTACTCGTAAGTAATATGCATGCATTTCTCGATATTGGATCTGATCTGATAATGATGATGCGAGTGATAGCTAATCGATAAGATGGGATGGATACACACTCACTTACTTTCAGCTTTATCTTACGAATCTTCTTTGGTTTATTTATTGAAAATAAAACGAGCAAAAAACTTTTGAAGCAAAATCTTGATCAAATATATAAATGCACATAATAACTGAAAATGACAATAATCAAATAGTAATTAGAATTATTTGATGCCTTCGTATGCAGAATGAAAACATAATGAGTGATTGCAGTCACTGTTCAAACGATATGTTGTGAATAAAAAACCTTCATAAACAGTACATACATGATGATATTAAGTGGATTTTCACTATGAATGAGATGAACACATGCAGTTGAGTGAATCATGACGATATGGTTGCCTGATAAATTCAACATTTCTTTCATTCGTTTTGTTTTCACGCAGTGAGTGAGTTAACAAAAAAGTTATCTTCAGAGAGGAGAAAGAGATCATTTGATGAACAACGTTCTAACTTCAAATTTGTTTCGATTTCGGTGGTCCCACATAATCAGGTTGCATTAGTGGGGCACTCAACTGAAAAAAATTTTTTTGATCGGAAATATCATTCAGAATGTACGAGGAGCTGTAATTTTAGAAACAAATTAGTTGAAGATGAGCAGCAAAACAACGGAGCCAGCCATCTTGAGAGTAATGATAACAGTTTGACGAAGGATTCTATGCTGAAGTTTAATAGTAACCGGAAACGATAACAGCAAGAAAGTTTGAGAAATTTGTTGAATAATCTAACGTAACAATAAGAAAGCAAGTAGTATTAAGTTAGTGGTTCTCAATCTTTCCCCCATCACACCCCGTCGGAAATTTTAAAATGTCCCCGCACCCCCTACAACAATAGTTGACAAGTCCTCGCACCCCTCACAATATCCACGGTGAGTGTCTCTAGTGTAGATAAGTGTATAGCATTAGGATGTGTTCTTTCCTTTCAAAAATATATACGTTGAACCATCCTGGTTTACTTCACATGTATGTGTTGAAGTCTGTTCTCGTCTACTTTAATGTATAGAAAATAACAGCTTATCTTGCAGCCCGGTTGATAAACCCCGCATTAAGTGATGCATTAAGATGATACCTTGTCGGAATTGTAGGGAGTCTCAGTGAAGCCCTCATCAATTCCTGGTGATGTGCTTTTTGTTGTTTGACCATCGCCAGAGCGTTGCTGATATTGCGGTTCACGCAGCAGAAAAAAATCATGAAATAATTGAGCACACAGATCTCGGGCAGCCATACCACCCGCATGTTGATCAACGAAACGAAGCAATAAGATTCCATCTAGATTAATTAATAAATCATTTACGAACATAAATCAACCATCTATATAGCAATATTACTAAATTGTATGGTGATGTCTTCACTGAAATCACTGACCTGGTCTTAGACCATTATGAACAAAACGACGCATAATTGACCTATCGATACGGCTATTCTCTTCCATTTTGTAAGCAGATAATAAAACAGCAGCCGTTTTTTCACGATAAGTTGAAAGGATCATTGTTCCGAAGCAGTACAAGAAATTCATGATTGTTGATATTGCGACAAACAGAAACCAGAACCTGAAGTAATCAGATATCCAAAAGGTTTTACAGGGCTCGATTATGATGATGAACGAGTAAGATAAATTATTCGCACGTAAAGGTAGAGTATTAATAGGATCGAATGAATCTTTAAATTCAAAGAATTATGTTCGTCTCAAATGTGAAGTCAACTGTCCATTTGTGAACATTCGCGCAACAGAATAAACAAAAGACGGTTCCTCGGAACGGAAAACGAACCAAATGAAGAGATAAATTTTTTCGTTGAACATATTGATCATAAGAACGCATTGCACTGAATAACGATGAATATTCGCTAATCGACGCACTTTAAAATCGCACATTGTCACACGTGGGAACACACCTGAATCAAGCCATTCACGACCTTGCCATAGATCGCGTAGTGTCTGAAAAAACATATGTAAAAGATAACCATGATCCAGTAGGAAACTGAAACAAACTTCACGATATGAAATATAACAATAAGAAACAAAAACCAACGCACCTGGAAACCCCATAAACTATAATCTGTGCCAAGGAAATTGTTGAGAATCACAAATTGTGTAAGAATATTCACGACGTATAACAGTTTGACGAAGATGTACAGAATGGACACATAAGAGCCAAGTGATTGTCCAAAATTCAAGCATAAGAAGTGATAACGAGGTCGAGGATTGGCAATCTCAAGACTTTCAGCAACAAAGTTTGCCAATTTTTTCACTTCATTTTGACGATCATTCAATCGTGCTCCACGCATGCTTTTTGCCTCTTTTACAATTGTGTCCAAATCAATTCCTTCAAATTGCATTCTTTCATCCCCAAATTCATTCATTCTATTCGCTTAAATTCATTCATTCTATTCGCTTCTTATTCGTTTGATTATATATGACTATTTCTATTATTATGATTACTAAGGTATGTTATTGCACAAATGTCTTCACGCAATACTATGAAACGTAGCCTATTTTGTAAATTGTACATATTTGCATATTATCTGTACTCATTTAAATTAGAAAGATAAAATTTTAAAATGTACGGACCAGACTGTTTATGAAGCGTTCTCCATATCCACGACGGAATAAAGAACATGAGTGCTTGTAGGGCCAAAACGATCGGTACCCATTGATAATAGCCAATTTCGGCACTCCGTCGATCGCCAACGTCTTCGGGAACCGGATTGTCGAAATGTACCCAATAAGTATTCTGAAAAAAAGTAATGGAAAAGGGCTGGAACAAAATCGAATAGTTTTGAACAGACATATGTCTTGAGCTTTAGCGTAAGGCTAACGTTAGGCATGATGTTAAGTTTAAAGGTTGCGAAGTCTAGTCCGAACCTTTTCCGTTAGACAAAGTGGATAGCGACAGCAAGCTGATATCATCATTTAATTTCTGATAATCGCTTAAACGAATCAATTTTATGGAATGGTACCACCCATTTATTTATCGAATTGAAATTGAACTCACTTATGAAAATATAGTTGAAAAATCCAAACCTGGATGAAACAATAATCTTCGGCATATTGCTCCCAGCCACCTTTGAATTCCATTGGCATCCAGCATTGTATAGGTGAACCAACGTATCTATCAGTAATTATCGTTTCATTAAGTGCATACTGCGATTATTCATATTTCATTTAATGACCACTCATCAAAACATGACCATTTTACATAAATGAATGAATGTTTGTTAATAAATTCTTTTTTTTGATAAATAAGTAAAATATTGATATAAGATCAATGGACAATTGAATCGATCAAACAATAATAGTGATTACTGTTTAGCCGAGACGAGAATTGCGAAAAATGTCAGCATTGAACTTGTAACAAAATAATTGAGTCGATCGATACGGTCATCGTAAGTGGTTGGTGAAAAAATTCGCAGAAATGAAGAATCAAGAAACGGTATCCCTAACATACCGTAATCACGTCCCTAAAATTAAATGATACAGTTGTCACAAAAAATTGATTTAGTTATGCGTGTACGTTTATAATTTGCCGACGACAATAAGAAAGACAGCTATGAGATTTTAGAAAGAACAAATCGGTTGTTGGAGTTATTGTTGTCAGAAGTTATGAAAATGACATATACACACAAAACAAAATAGACGAATCATTTAGTTTGTATTACATATGCTACACAATTCATTTGATTATAATTTTACTATTTCACTATTTTAGTATTTTACTGTTTATTTTTATTCCATACACCTTTTATTCTATACATTTCACTTTTTTATTAATATATGAATGAGTGACGAATCATTTTACTAGCTCATACACTATACAACTCATAGCATAAATAAATCAGTGACGAAGCTGTACTTTTGAAAAACTGCGATATTCGTTTAGTTACGATGAATGACGTGTACTGATAGGTCTGTTTATGAAAGCCTTTATTTGTTTCTCCATATGATTGTAGCACACTAATCGCATATCACAGAAATTTAGTAATACATTATGAAATCACCGCTAAATAAATTTGGGATTACTTCAGACGTCTGCGTCAATAGTGATGAGTTGTAACGGTTTAAAAATTGTAAAAAAATCAGATCATAGCCTAGCTCCGACTCGACAACAATAATGATATACGAGGTACACCATTTGATTTCGACCAAAATGTAACCAAGTGTTGGAACAGTGTCATTAATGGTTTTAAAATAATACATTTCTTTAGTCTTCGAATCAAATATTCATCAGAAATTTTTCCTTTTAACAAAAAATTCGTTAAAACAAACAAGCTTAGGCGGCACATATGTGAGCGGGCATCAGGTAGGTTGGAAAATGAAAAAGAAATTCGAACAACTAGCAACATTTATCAGAATTACTGCTTATTGTAAAAATCTCGTGAAGAAAGCAACAAGCAATTGTTTATGGAAACCAATGATAAAAAATAGTCTTCGAAGACTGAGGTAGAGCATGAAACGATTAATAAGATCAGATAGAAAGAACAGCGTAAAATATATCTAGAATATTTTGAATGACCACGTTTTGGATGAGTGTTCAAAGATTTCGGATGCATTTAATCGGCGAATAATCGCCCCATTCAAGTTAGTGGTGGATTAAGGCCTATCTTTCTGAGCACCTAATATTTATGTATAAGACATAACTACCAATGGTCCCGAATGAATCTTCAAAACTAACGAAATAGATCATTTGGATAAATGATTTGCTTTCATTTCATGAATGATAAGGCGACTGATGATGTTCATTTGAAGGTATGAGTGAGATGTACGGTTTGTGCGTTAGCGATGAACTTATACAAGCGAGTGTTTTCTCTCCGTACCCCCTATAAAATTTTAAGCTGCCCTTGCACCCGTCACAATATCCACTCTGTTCTCTCATCCACTACAGTGAGTGTAGATAAGTGTATACCATTAGAGCGCGTTTCTCGTCTTTTCAGAAGTACATAACTTAAAGTCTACCCTCTCTTACTGTGTATGTTGAATTCTGTCTTCGTCTACTTCAATGTACAAAAGATAAAACCTTATCTCACACCTTCTGGAATACCATCTCGCACAATACCATAGTGCGAGCACCCCGGTTGAGAAATCCTGCTTTATCAGAATGATGAGTTCACGGTGTATCCATATACGTATAGTTATAAGGGTACACCTTGAATACGTAAAGATGCAAATATTTTTCATAAAATATGAAGATGCGTAAGTGATGCGAATCGCTAAAAATCTAATCTGAATTAAACGATAAATACTTGATGATGAATTTTGTAAGGTTTAACACAACACTTCTACTGACAGGTGAATATATAATGTAATGATAAACTACTTACAAGTAGTACACATAGGCAGATGAATAATGGCCATATTACGAAAGATGTAATATGTAATCATTATAAGCGATAAACACTGGAATAGTTACAGCAAGAATTTAGAAAATACCCTTATAGTTTAGTATCAATAGAGAAACGTATCCAAATAAATAAAGTTGGTTTATTTATGTATTATAAACGTGCACACTAATGGTCAGCGGAGCGTTGTCCACTAGCGTCGTTGTCCATTCATTCATTTTTCGTTTATCAATTCAACGACGAACTGGTAGAATATGATGCGATGAGATAAATAGAAAGACAGATGGATAGATAGAGATATTAAGATATATCGATAGATGATCATCACCAATCGACCTTTACGAGAGAGACAGCAATTTTGAGTTTAGCTCAGTGAGCAGCAAGCTAGAAAGAACGAACGTCCATCCATCCGCATTAGAAGCCCAACAACCTCTTCCCTCCCTTTAACCTCCGATCACTCCCCCTCATCTCATTGAAAGATGAATGCAACGGAGGTCAGCCGACAGAGCGACCAAACATAAAACAAACCATCACCATCACAAGACATATACATTCACTTTTATACATAGCTTATTGCTATATTCCTTTCAAAGCGTCGTACAATTCAAATGTTTAATAACGGCACAAACATAGTTCAGGTATCACATCGACGAAGCAGAAGCCTTTAAAATTTAGTAAATTTGTGTGTCAAAATTTCGTATCTGAAATAGACATTTCTTTTTTCGCTTTCAACTTATAAACTATAATAGTATTTTTAATGACCTAACGTCTTTCAATTTTAATTAGTTTTAAGAAGTTAGATTATTCGTTATCTACGGATAATCCACTTAATATAACTAACTTCCTTGACATGGTAAATGAAATCTTAATATTAAAATAGACCAAATTTCGAGAGATTAAATTCATTAAACACGAGAAGAAGAAAAAGGAACAGAAACATGAATTAAGGAGCGATATGAATTTGTCATTTGAAAGTTGTCACGTTAATGTGGATGAGGGAGGAGATTCGAATCAAAATTTGCTTACTTCAGATAAAAATTGAAAGAGATTCAGAGGTTAAATGTTGATACAATGAGGAGATAGAAAGAGGAAGAGATTGCTTAATTAGTTAGTCATCATCAGAAAATATCTGAATGCAAACAAAAACAGTAGTAGAAATAATAATATCAACTTTAGTTTGTCTCAACTAGTCCGTCTTTGAGCTTAACGACAAATGTACAACACTCTATCAGTTTTTATATTTACCTATTCTACTCTACCTTACAATAAAAACGATTAACAAAACTCCTTTATTCGTTTGTTATTATTGTAAGAAATGATCGAATTTGTAATCTTCAACAAACTGTTCTTCCTCGTTTCTTCACTCATTTTTTCAGCAGTAGTCCTTAACCTTCTTAAGTTTATCATCACTAAGCATCATCCATCCATCTGAGAAGTACACTTACGTTAAATGCGTAAACGCCACTCAAATAGCGGTGCCACCGTAGTAGCACTTTCCCTACTAGGACGAAGTAGATCAGTATAAGGAATATCCATCTAATGGTTCTCAATTTTTTCCTCTTCGCACCCCCTAAAAAATTTAAAGTGGTCCTCGCACCGCGAAAACAATACTTGAACTGTCCTTGCACCTCACACGACACCCATTCTGTATCTCTCATCCACTACAGTGAGTGTCTGTAGTATAGATAAGTGTAAACCTGTAGAGTACGTTCTAGCCTTTTCAAAAACGTACGTTAAAGTCCATCGTCGCCTACTTTACACACATGTAAGCGTTGAACTCTGTCATCGCTTACTTTACTGTATGAGAAATAAACCCATATGTCGCATCCCCTCCCGCATCCCTCACTCATCTCCTCTCATCGCAACCACGCTCGCACTCCTGATTGAGAAACCCCGATTTAATCAATCAGCAGCTACCTATCTACTAGCATTCTGTAATAGGATTTTACTGTGAGAACAAATGCTTTTCTCATGTAAAAGTAATTCGAATAGATCATGTACGTACAACACTACCGGAACATGTAAAGTCGGTTTATTTAGCATAATGATATTAAACCCAACAAAAAACTTAACTTAAACATCAACATGTAACGTTGTAACAATAAGAAGTAAAAGTAAAGAAATTGAAAAGTGGAAGCAAACGGATGATTCAAATGAAAGATCTCTAACGCATCTAGCTATCTGACTGCAAACTGTTCAGCATTGGATGGGAAACCATTTTTGGTTAGATTAGTTGAGATGAGTTGCGTTGAGTTTGTTTAACTTAGTGATTGATTGACTCATCACTGCTGAGAAGGTAACCAATACGAAGTATGAATAGGAAATAAAAGTTAGCCTGAGAAGAAGGCAATGATCAAAGCTAACAGGAACGGCTATCCCTTTTCTCAGCTCAGTATTATTCTTTTCAAAAGCATATTTCTGTACATTCATTCACAAACACATTCTCTGTTACTTCTGTTCTCATTAACGATAACAATTCACCAAAAAGAACCACATGCAATGTTAGATATAGTAATGCGATAATTGTTCATTAATTCATAACGTCGATCAACATCTTATAATAAATCCAATATCAAATGATCATGTAACCAACGAACACCACAAACCATTGTTTTTCGACCACAAAATCACATTATGGGCACAAGCGTTTTATTTACAAGCATATTGTTCATCAGTCCATCTATCCATCGATCTTTGTAATCATACGATGAAGGTACTACCTAATTGTTAGGCTTCGATTTTCGCTACAATAATACCAATACGAAGCAACATAAAAGGATGAATTAATTAATTAATTTATTTATTTATTTGTTTATTTATGAATGAATGAATGAATGAATGAAAAGTGAGATTTGCTTATATCTATTTGTATAGGATTCGCACTTGGACGACATGAATAAATAAGTAAACATGTTTATTTATATAAAATAGAATAGAATGTGGTGATGGAGGTACCGATTATATGAAGGCGAATAATAAATGCGTATTCTAGTATGCCTGAGCTGATTTTATAGTTAGGTTAAAGAATGTATCAGCAAACATGCCAATACAACCAAAACACTCATGCGAATGAATGCATCATCATCGAATGATCATTGAGGACTGTACGAATGACTAAGATGGTGCCATAAAAACTGACGTTTTGAAATGATGAAGATAGAATAAATTCAATATCCCGAGTATATATCCAAAATATCGAACCATTCCCTATGATACAGCTTTTATATCCTATAGAACTATAATAATACGTAAAACTAAAGCAGATAATAAGGATGGTTTTGTGATAGATTTGAACGGTAGATAACCAGATATCTAAATAGACACAATATGATGAAACATTCGATGCGTTACGCAGCTAGTGTCTCTGATATCTTTTTTGCTTGTTTTGTTGCGCTTTTCGATATTAAATAAGCAATAATTATGTTCCTTACGTCATGAACACGATCAAACTATCAAGCATCGACATGTGTTGTCTTCATTTAGCTTCTATCATATCTTATTCTAAAATGAGTGAGAATTGTCAATTAATCGAAAGTTATGTGTTAAGAGATGATAATGATGAAGATGAAAATGAGCTCGAAGATGATATTTATTGTGAAGAAGAATGGATGAATGGCAATCGTAATAACAATAACCATGATAAAAGTGCACGTCCATGCGCATTGTCAATATCAACAACAGCGAAACTGATCAAATCATCTTCATCAAGACCCTCAACCAGCAGCACAACAAATAATCATTCTGAAATCGAGAAGAGGCGTCGTGACCGTATGAATCATCTAATCGAGGAATTAATTTCACTTCTACCCAATTATGCTACTGACGTTGCCACACACAAGCGTAAACTTGATAAAATTTCTGTGCTTCGACTTACTTTACAGTATATCAGCGCAATAAGTTAGTTCTCATTCTCATTATCAATTCAGTCTTTCATGTTTTTATCATTATATTTCTATTTATCGTTGTCATTATCTAAACCATTGTTTTTCCTCATTTCAAATCAACTTTATTATATAATTCTGTATTTTATTATTGTCATGCATACACATACCTACAAGCATATTTGCTCACCCCCATCAGTTCCACTCTGTATTGTCAACAAATCGATGACATGTTAGTGCGCTAGATTTGTCAGAGTATTTATTAAGTAATTATTTGAAGAAGGCATCACTCACATCTTTCTCACAAATCCACTCAACACATCAATCCCAATGTTTGTTCTCCTCATAGACAATACGTGTTTATCCAAACCCTTACATTTAATTCAACTCAGTCGAAAATTGATGATAGTGTGCAATTTTATTATCACTCACCCAAGATCGTTCATTTGCTGGACGACAAATTTCAATTACAAATTAATCATTGAATTTTATTCTTCTATTGGTAATTAACAGTGATACATATGTGCACGAACTGAATACCGATGTGATGATGATACCAATAGTTCATTGAACAATAATGCTGTTGATATCAAATATAACATCAACCATTATATTGTTTATATCAAATATAAAAACATCAAATATAACAATAACAATGCACCAAACTGATTTAGAGACATCAGATGAACTTCAACTGCTCCAGAATCCCAACTCCTGAAAAACAGAAAGAGATTGTTTGAAGTTAGAATATTCAAAGTTGAAAAATTGAACATTTAAAAAGTTTGAAATAATTTAGTAATATTTGATGCTTCGAATTCTGTAAGGTCTAAAAAACTTAATATAACATCCTAGAAAATCTAAAATGCCTGAAAAAACTGAAATAACAGAATAAACTGAAATAATAAATAAAAACCCAAATCGCTAAAGACTATAGTGCTAACCGAAGCGCATTTGAGGATTCAAAACGAGGAAGTGTTACAATACCCTCGTTTTAGATCCTCAAATGCAGATGCATTTTAGGGTCTAAAACGAGGATGTATTTGCAGCTGTTGCAAAAAAATGAACAACGACTTTTCGAACCGAATATTTAGTCACAACCGGCGAATCTTGATCCGACTTGTCTGAGCATTTTCGTATTCCTCATGGTTATTGAAAGCCGTGGTCTGGAATGCATTGTCATTGAACCGTTTTCGTTTTCCTTTTCGAAGTGCACATCAGGAAGACAAATTTTCTTGTGTTAAATTGCTCCTCCCCGTCCTCCACAACGGGGATTCTCCGACAAGTTCCCCCCCTAACAGTGTTGCTCCTAAACCTTTTGTCAGAGGTTCCCTCACGGACGAATTCTTCCCCGTTAGGCTCCTCCAGCCAAAAAGTTGTCATCCGACGTACAACATCTGAAATATTCATAAGGTAGCATGACGTACCGTAATGTTTAACTACACAACTGAAAACTGCACTGATAGTGAATTTGCACCGATCAGTGCTCCTCTATACATAGTGTTACACTATTCGCTAATCACAGGCTAGGAACAGTGATATTAATGCTACTTTTAACGATCTCTATACCTGCTTGAACAGCATAGCACATTTATTCACAGTTTCCACTTCTAGGTGATATCAAAATTATGTCAAAATGACTTTTGAACTCATCATTCGGTCAATTAAGCGATTGTACGGTATTAAAGGAATATGTTGTTATGAATAGGCTGGATAGGTAGAGCAGAGATAAGTACTGGGAAGAGAGCTGACAAGTGAAGGAAAGATTGAGTCGTAAAGATTGAGCGAGCTATCTTCAGAGTGGCGATGGTGACTACCGTATCCTAACTATAACTTTGTAAATAATAAGGATATCTTAACATTCAAACTGTTATAAAGTGGTAAAGAAAAAAATGTCTGAGGTTGTCGAAAAGCAAACTGCCCAGAACTGGAAAGTTTTTGATTGCAATGAGCAGCATTTCGGCTGAACATTCCGCCATATTTGTTCGACTTAAGGCCAGACTGTACTATGTGCGATTATAAACCCTCTCAATTATTAAATTCGCATGGCGAACACGCCTGAGAGGCCAGCTTTCAATCCTCCATAGCTTGATGCATATTTTAGCCATTTCCCAGTCTCAAATGGAAAAAAGTAAAAGCTAATATGAACATCAGGCAACAAGTATTCTGAGAGCTGACTAGCATTTCGTAAATAGACGTTAGTTGGGCAATGAAAATGAGTTACGAAAAAATCATTTGATTAAGTTCACTCAAAAAAACTGCAAACGAATATGGTTTTTATGATTATAAAGCAACTGAAATCACATTCAAAAGTTGAACATTTTAGAATCGAACGATGAGAAAGAATGGAACTATGATGAAAGAGCCACAACATTTCTACCGCTACCCGAATTGTTTTACCTGATGGAAAAGGTATAAGTGAATCAAACAATTATTCGATCGTTCAGTATATAAAAGTTCATTAAACTTATGTATTTTGAAAACTAAACGCATTTGCTAGACTTTGGAATCTTGATATTGAAATAACCTAATGATCAATCATCCGTATTGATAATTATTATTGGCAAGCCGAACTAAATAAGTTCTACACCAAAATAATATATGTTTTACATTATATCTCTATTTTAGTGTATTGAGAGCATCTTCGTTGTTACGGATCTTGGAACGGGTAATATTTTATATGCATCCGAAGGCATTACCAAAACAACAAGGTCAACGTCAGGCAATAAAAAACGAATTCAACGATTTGAGACAAATGTATGTATTTACCTGTATTTTAAATTTTTTTGTTATTTATGAATTCACAGCCAACATTTCAGCTAAAGCTGAAGAAATCTGAAATTGAATAATACGAATCGAATTGGTAATATTCATCCATGAATTTAGGAACTGGTTCGATTTATTACATCCAGATGATATGCAAGTATTTAAGAATCAACTAATGAATTCTTATCTGTATGATAATCGTTCTATCTCCTCAAATGAAACTGCTGGTAATTAATTAATTGTGTGACACATGACTCAATAATGACATGATTGATCAATTAACAATAGGAAATGCAGTAATTTAAGTAGGTAATTGTTTGTAGCTTTCATCCAGCGAACTTGTCACAGGAATTTCAGCACTGCTGCCGAAAAGCTGTCACAGCGCTTAAAAAACGAGAGTCCACGTCTGCGTTCATTGACTACATCGTATCTCTCTTTTGTTGTATTTCGTCTCACCCTCATTCTCATTTGTGTCATATTACATTTTCATTACGTGTCTACCCAGCTGCATTATTTGGTGGCCCCGAAGAGGGCCGTTGGGTTTGAAGTATGCTGTTGTTGCCCCATATTGTATGGGGTACATATCTGCTATTTGCTTGCACAGATTATATAAGCAATCTTCCTCTCCAAATTCTTTCTTCCAAACGAACTGTCCTATCTAACTTGATAACAAGCCCCGAACCGGGACATGTGTTTCATCTTGAATTTCTGCCACATTCACTCCACTCCGTTTGTGTACGCCCCAGTATTGGGATCTACAAAATGTTTCGAACAATTTACAGTCTCATGTCGATACTTTTGTGGCAAATTTTCGATACCACCATCTGCCGACTATAGATCGGATACAATGGTGGTGCCTGGCAAAACTTTACCAGCAATAATTGGCAGAAGAGAATCTGCAATCGAACCCACGACGTACCAATTACCGGTTCGGACTCTACCTTTGAGCTACCGAGGGGACTGTTCAGTCTCCGCCGAGTGGTTGTGTTAAGATCGCAATCAGTTCTCCAGTGCACATAATGCGACACTAATCTGATGAGCGAACTGATCTGTCCGTGATCACGATAACATAACGAACAATAACAGATGACTGGATAATAGACATCAGATTAGTTTTCGCGTTGTGCACTGAAGAACTGATTGTGATCTTAACACAATCACTCGGCGACGACTGAACGGTCTCCGCGGTAGCTCAGAGGTAGAGTCCCAATCGTTAAATGGTACATGCGGGTTCGATTCCCGTTCGCGGAGGAAAGTTTTGCTCGAGACCGAGTGGTGTACCAATATCATTAATGTTGTGAGCCTGAGCCAAGCTATGATCCGGCTTGTATCTATTATCTAATTATCTGTTATTATTAGTAATAATAAACAATGAAAAGATCAATAATAAGAACGATAAGAGACAACCTGTTAGTGATTTAATGTAGACCTCGAAGAAAAAACTTTCCGAACTCGTAATCACTAACAATTCTGTTACGATGTCCGCTATCATTTGCAGATGAGATTCGAGTTCAGCAGAAATTATCACCTAATGTATGGTGTTTACACTATCTCCAATTTGTCGTTCTCTATGTCTCTCGATCTCCTCCACTGAAAAAAACTGTCTCAACTGTCAGACGGATATGGTGAGCGATACACCAAATCTTCGCAATGGAAGCAGACAGAGAAGTGTTATGAGAGAGCCTTCTCTTTCGTACTTATTGTTAGAAAAATTTTCGCTACTTTTGCGCTGACAGCATATCGACAACAATACCGGAATTTCAACCGAACCATCGATCGTTCATTAGAGAAGACGTTAGTCGAATGCTGCTTTCAGCATCGAGATTATAGCAAACAGCCCTTTATAAGAACGAAATTGCAATGGAACAGATGATTTTAACAGTGATACAATGTCCGCTATCATTTGCAGTGATGGAATCTCATTTAAATGATTGTTAGATAAACTCGATAAAGAAATGAATCAATGAATGAATCAACTAACAGTTTCAGTTGGTGATGCAGTGAGTTCAATTAGTCAAGTAAACTTCATGCAAGCAATCCATTCTATTCACAACAACACTATCAGTCTGAAACGCTCATTTTTATGTTGACTAAAAACGAATCTATTGAATTGGTTAGTTACTGTTAATAGAGCTGTTCGATTCCTTTTATCATTTATGACATGACAATACTTCGACCTATACTGATGTAAACCCGAACAGATGGTGAACTGACGATTACCGCGAATCAAAGCGAGGCGAGGTGAGATTCGAGTTCAGCAGAAATTATCACCTAATGTTGTAAGACATAATGAATCAACTTTTATCAGCAGCACTATCATCAATCAGTTATTCATTTAAAACTTTTTACAATGTGATCACACCTCATCCTGATGCTTTGATAAAATAACAACAAATACCATCAATCGCTGATAATAAACTTTATTCATTATTTTCAGTGATTCAACATCAGCAAATGTCAATAGCGATATGCCGTCGACATCATCAACTCAGTCTCATACTAAATTCCAGTGTTGTGTCTTATTGCGGAAGAATGCCGTTTCATCCATTACTATTTTACATCTAATTAAGATCAATGATCATGATCATACACATACTAACTATAAGAAGAATCGTAATCATGCTAACGATACTGATAATGATGTAAACTACGACAATGATGACGGAAGTAACTTCTGCAGAGGGCAACAATTTCAGATCAGAACCACACCTAATGGACGAATCACCGACTGCGATCCACAGTAATCGCTTAATTAACGGTACTTGATGCATTCACTTATCTTTACACTTCTTTGTTATCGTCTCTAAATCATTTAGCTGGACGAAACTAAAATAAAGCTAAATTAGACACTAGTTCAAATGAACATACACAAATATTCTGAAAAAAAATGGCATCATAAAGGTGGATATACAAGTAGAAAGGTCATAGATGATACATACATATATAAGATCAGTAGGCTTAAACACGTTTAAATCAAGGGAAATAAATTATGGCATTGCTTCATATCTGTTTTGGTATAATCACTTTTTATGCCGGATGCTCTATTTGGTTTATTTTTTTTCCGCTAGGATTTGACACAGACACTAGAGGATACCGACTTTTAGTCGTTTATGACTAGCTTGAAGAATGTGAATGATGCTTTCAGGCTTTTCAATATTCTCGACTATTTCTCGCATAGACTGCAAGGTTGCAGTTATTATGATATTATCTATGAAGGTGATCTACTGGACGTTTCGAGTCATCACAGACAAGGTTAGAGCATCGAGCATTATGCGGCGCATTCGAACGGAAAAAAGCTAAATATTTGAATTATCTATTATTATGAAAAAGTTTGATAACTCGCTTAAATTGCAGTAATGAGGTCGAATGAAATACGCGGCGCAAGTTACAGATTAAGATGTGAATCATCAATGAACTGCTGCGTTAAGGTTGAGACCAGATGGCATCCGTTTGTAAATCCTTTCACATCCCAAATCCAGTTTCTCAATATTCTGCACACGACCAGGTTCCAGCTTGTGAATCTACTAATCGTTCCGACATGTTACACAAACAAACGTCCTTTATTAGAGCACATCTTCTTGGGTAAGAACGACTACAGAATAATAGGAATCAAATACGAAGTTGTCTTTGAAAAATCAACCAAATCAAAAATCAACGCCACCGATCTTTTAATTCCAGCGAATTGCAAAATGATGAAGAACTGGATGCCGCACAAAGCACTCTGAAGCAATTACTTCCCGGAAGCGTTTTACTAACATGGGTCAGTTGGTGATTAAGTTGTTGATATGATTTACATTGACACATAATAATCCAGAAGAAAACTTCGTTTACTAGTACTGCTAAGATGGAATGATAAAATTGCAACAGTATTCCAAACCAGCAAAAAAGTATCTTTTTTGCAATTGGTTTCATTTCAGATTCACCATCGTCAACAATATTGGGTGCTGTTCGATTTGGTGACGAGGCACTCCAACTAAAATGACTGTTAAATTACGATCATTATCATTCGCAGTATTTATTCATTATTTTTTTAAAAAGTAATGAACAGCAATAATAAAAGAAGTTCTTTTTAACCTGGTAACGGAGGTTTCATTGATATTCACTCAATTATTCATTCCACATATGGCTCATTTTCAGATCGTTTTAACTGCTCTAAATTTATACAAAAATCCTCCTCATCCGATCCATCACTACAATACGTATTTCGCGCTTATTATGCATAAAATTTAATCGATTACTGTTTACATATCACATATTTACTCTTAACAATCTCACCCAATTACAGAAATTTCTATTGGACACAGCCAGCATTCACAGTATTTCTACTAGATTGTAGCGGAAAACTTCACTTTGGTTGGCGAATATATTGATGAGCGAATTTTCTATCAAATTTTCGCGATTTCATGTTACAATGTAATATTTTAATTCCATAGCAATGGAAAAATGTTCCTTCATCAATATGGCGCATAGCTCTAATAGGTAAGCCAAAACACTGAGATTATCTTGTTGACAAAGGTTAGTTAGAAAAATTGATTCAAAAGGATTTTCTTGAAGATGGCATAGCGCCGAAACGTTGAACATTATCGTAATATTTCTTACTACGTGGGTAATTCTAGTGTTTTGGGAAAAACAACGATTAAACGAAACTAAAAACAAACTTGCAGTTTTTGATTCCGTTACAGACATCCGCTGGATGAAGACAATTCGTTGAGTCACGACAAAAGAACCATGTGCTTGGGCATTTCAGTGTTGCAACACGATACTTTCCTTGTGATTCCTAAAGCTGAGAACGTAGAAAATGTTATGATATGATCTAGTGATCTAGTCGAAATGATGACAGTTTTCGTACTCTTGAGCAAAGCAGTTCCACAGTCACATAGCTATTTAAAATGAACCATACGTGAAGTTTAAAAATGAAGTCACGCTCAAACAAAAATAAGCCGACCAAAAACGGCTGAAAGCTATCGTGTCGACAAAAACGTTCGTCACTTCCGTCCGCACAGTCGTTTCGACCATCACAAAGCCATTCCTTCGGAATACACTGCTCACCCGACTCACATCGAAACTCAGCTTGATTAAGACATCTGCAACTTTATTTCTTTTTCACATATCCATAATACAGACAGGTGTGTGTCAATAACACGATCACAACTGAACATCAAAACTGACGCTAAAACATAGGCAAACACATACACGAAAATTACCCTCACAAAAGATTGATTTTCATAAGCGAGTAGAGTCATACGTCAACATATTGCAGTAATAGGCACTGACATACGTCTTTATGGAGCATTTTTCAGATGCTTTACTGTGATGCACATACATCGCTGGATGATAATACGCAGTTGATTATATACAAAAAGTTGATTCGCAATGAAGCATCCCATATTAATTAAAAGTTTCAATTATGACTGGTAACAGATCCATTAAAATTGCCTGTCTCAGCATACTTCTCAAGGTAGCACTGATATGCTGGTTGATCGGCCGCAGTAATACTCACCTTGGAAGCGATGTCATTCCGTTTTCGGAGCTTTTTGGGATGGTAAGAACCGGTTGAACGCAAACTAGAGCGCAAAAGAATACCGACATATGATGCATCGATCGAATCTGATTTTCAGATCATTATAATGCTCACACACTGACTGCAAGATAAATTTACCTGAAAATTTTTACCTGATAAAGTTCGGATCAAGTGATTAATATCACTAAGTGCGATAGGATTAGAGTTGGGCTGGTGGCCACCGAAACTGGATGAACCACGAAAATCGGTAGTCACTGACCGAAAGCGAAAGATACTCTTCGGTGGGTACCAAATTTTGATGGTCACCGAATCGCACGCCCGTTGATAACGACTGACCAGTAAGCAAGATGTACCATTGACGAGTGTTTATCATCAAAAAATGTGTCGATTTCTAGCGCTAGATGCGACAACTGAGAACAACATTGATAGAAGTTGATAATCAAATATCAATGATTCGATGAACCGACTAAAAAGTAACGGCTTTTCAACCAACAATAATAGAAATGAGCAGCAAAATCTTCAGAATACTCATTTAATTATAGGAATGAGAAGAACAAAGAACGACAAGAATTATTTAGGCACCAATGAAATGCATGAATGAAGATAAATGAAAACAATAATAATCACATAAATCATAATTATTTTTCAGTATGATCTATTCTTGGCCGACAACAATATAATTTCATTCAATCAATCAATCACAGAGATGAGAAAAAACTGATCGGTCTTAACGAATAACTAATAAACATACAATAAAAGTGAGAAAACCTTCAGATAATTATTGAAAAATCATCACATGAAAGGCATCATTGAGATCATCATTATCATTATCATCATCATCAAACACTTCAGTTACACAATCATGATAGCAGTACAGCAAAATACTATATTTTCCTTTGTTTTCTGTTTGTATGATAGACGTTGTTCATAATTCGACATCAAATAACGCGACTCTTCATACAATAAAAACCTGTGAATGGAGTATTGAGTAAGATAATAATGAATCTTATGCTAACCATTCATGCAAATACATATTGCCATTAATAATAAATTCCATGAACAATTCCCGAAATTCGTCGCAAGAAAAATTCACTAATGAAAACAAAATTTCTTCGTCGTTTACCAATCGTATGAATTAACTTCGAGTATGTGTAGCTTAAAAACAACGAAAATGGAAATTATTATCAATTAATGGTGTGAGATCGAACAAATATTTATTCACAATCTTCAATACTTTCTCGTTCGATCATTATCATTACTATAGTTGTTATTATCACCTTAACTATTGTTGTTATTATTATCAATAGCACTATCATTAATAATACTATCATAATGATTATCACAGGATAACATAACGCATAACAGTTCGCTTGTTAAGAAAACATACCAGCTAAACACACAAATATGATACATTACACCGTACTGTTCCCCATTCGGCTTTGCCAACATCAGAAGTAAATACTTGAAATATGTGTGTGGCCACCATTTCTTTTAACAAGCACAAATAGTTTACTATGACCGATTTTTAATCACATCTGAAGACTCGTCGATTTAGGTGAGTTTATCATCTCATAACGATGACAGCAAAAACTGATATCTGCTACTCGTCGTCGTATGATCGAGAAAACACACTTGATGACAATTTTCTAAAAACACCAATTAAAACTTGAACGATTTACAAATTTCTGATTTGAATTTATATTAGAATCATCACTGCAAACTTGTACTAATATTTCAAGTAACTAAATTATATTTATCATGCATATCGTTATTATTACGGCCATAAACTCAACTCGAAATAAAGACGAGTTGAACGTAACAGATTCACTCAGGAATAGAACAGATTTTCTGAAAGCTTAGTGCCGTAGACAAATTACAAGAGTACAACGACCCGACCCGTATATGAAATCTGATAATAACAAACAAACCAAATAAAAGTTTTAAAAAACATTTAAAGACGTTCAACTGATCACCTTAATTGGAAACATTCGTCGCTTGAGTGTTCAGCGAATGCGTTGAAGCTTTCGAGCTAGGCGTTGACCACCACTGTCGTTCACCAGAACCCCAAATCGTGAAAACGACTACTGGTAATGCGGCTATTACACCGGAGACGTAGAATACCTGGAAGACAGAGAGATGAAAGATTGATGAATATATACGTAAATACTATTGTACGTTATCATACCAGACAACGTGCCGTGTGGCATCACCTGTATTTTTGATAATTATTTTCATTGCTGTTACGTGTTTGTGTTGGTTGGATGGCTGAGTTAAATAACTGTTCATGAGTCTATTCTAAAGAAAGATGGAAAACGATGACAAAGCAATGATGGAGAATTTTGAATTTGAATATGTGCTGCTGCTGCTGCTGCTGCTATGTCTTTGAAGTACACAAACAGAGAAACAAATACGCGAAACGAAACTGATTTATGATAGAAATGTCAACAAATACATCAAAAAATAAACAAAGAAATAAACGTACAGTAGCCCACTCTTGAAGTGTACCATTTCGCACGATAAATTTCGTCAAAATTTTATTGCCAATACCAAACCATGCAACCACAAAAAACGATAAACCTGTTATGACACCAGAGAATGGTGGAGCCAGTTGCACTAGCGCAGTTTGTACGCCAGGCGTATGTAGTCCTGAAGATGGCAAAGCAAACAGTCTCAATATTTTGCTGCACAAATCAAGTTGCGCAAACAATTATGGCAAACACTCATTGCTTCCAAATGGCTTCATCAGATTTTGTAGCAATAGTGCGAATGAATTCATGTTTTAGATTATTGATAGAATCATTAGTAATATCACTATTATGATCATCGTCATCATTATTGTTATCATTATTATGTTCATCACTGCTATTGTCATCACCATTATTACACAACAGAAGAAACTTCAAAGAAAGAATGAACGAACGAATAAATGAATGAATGAAGGAAAAAGGGAAAACTAAACGGAAACGGAAATGAAAAATAAACATTTCAATTGAAACTCTAAAAAAGAACAAAAATTCCAACAAATTAATACTGAATGAAGTGAGAAATGAATTGGAACAGAAGAGAAATGAAAAACAAAGTGAAAAGGTTCAGTGAGTAATAATGCGACTAAAATTATGATAATAATGAAATGACGATGATGAGAATAAATAAAATGGAATGAAATTAATTTTCAACGAGTTAGACAAACGTATCAGATAGATAGAATGACGAATATAATATTAATGAACAAAACAGCAACACAGTTATTAAAAAATGACCTGCGAATAACATCGCTCCACACAATGCAATAATAGCCAGGAAAGATGTGTTCTTGTCGAATTGTGGTACGGCCAATACGCATATCGAAAGGCCAGCTGATGCGATTCCGTTGAAAATCTGAACAACAAGAAGCAATCAGTTCCAAAAAAATTCTAGAAAAAAGTCGAATCTGTTCAGTTCAGGGGAAAAAAACTACTCTGAATGAAACAACAGCTGTAAAAATGGAATAGAATCTTTCAACATCAAATATCATTGCACAGAGTTATCAATCGATGGACAAAAAATCTCTCTATATGCCATTATAATAAAGCAAAAGTTAGTTAATAAATTCTAAGTAATTTGCGCAAGTGTACTATGATGTGCATAATATCTATTGGATTGATTATGAATAGCACTCAGTGAAAGAACGAAAGGTTCGCGCATATGAGTGTAAATAGCTGAGTTTGTTTGAATAAATGTTCTTTAACACAAAAAATAATTCACTAAAGAATGAAGAAGGTGCTCGTTATGATAACACCGCTAAGAGGCATTTTGTATATATGCTGATCGCAGTGAGTTGTAGTTTAATTGCTACAAAATGAACAAATGAATGTGCTTGAAATATCGTATCATATCATATCACATTACATCATTTCTTACCACATCATATCAATTGCTGTCCTACTATATTGTATTCTAGTAACAAACGAACCTTGCAAATTTTACTCTTCGTCCACGTAGTATGTTCGGTAAGCCATGTGGATAAACTTGATGATAGGGTTTTACTGATGAAAAGACACGCAATTGGCAGCGCTGAGACGATACCATTTTTTGCGGGTGCAAACTGAAGGATATCGCGCATATAGTTGGGCAGGAATTGTAACATGATAACGAGTGGATACTCGTGACAAACCAACGCAAACACACCGGCCCAGACGGCCGGTGAACGACAAATCGCTGACCACGGTACGTGACGAGGTGCGGTTCGTTTACCGATTGATTCACACGCTATTCTGAAAGCACTGATTCACATTTCGATTACAACAAAGAAAAGCATTCATATGCGCATTCTCATGCATATTTCAGCGAGTCACTTTATTTCACAAGCTGAATAACGCTCGATCAATTCAATGTGAAGTGAATGAATAATAAAGTAGAATATTAATCTTTTATAAGCGTTCTTGGATAAAGTATCAGAGATAAGTTATTAGGGAGTATTAATCTGTGCAACTACCAGTTTCTTAAGGAACGAAACGAGGATGAAGATTTATTTTTAAAAAACAACTCCAACTTACTTTAGGTAATATATGCAAACTACTATTTATCGCATCAATCATCGCTACCAAAAACAAGTAACGCAACAATTGGAAGTGTGATAAGAATAATGACAGATTTAAATAGATGCAATGAAAAACTTGTCAAGCGAATTCTTCTGATTCATTTTTTGAATGGAATCATCTCACGTATCATTACGAGTTACTGTTCTTTGTGAATTGATTTCTCCATATCACCACTGTCATCATCATTAATCTACTTCTCTTTCTATGTAACGTCTAATTTTAATGCAATTGCAACACGGTCAATTCTTTATTTCATCTATATTAATTGCGATTATTATTATCATTAAGATTATCATAAAATCATGTCAGCATTACAAGGTAAACAATTACTGACCTGCTTTCAATAAAAAGACGCTCTTGTCGTGAAATGCAACCTTGTTTCGATGGTTTATCAGCACCCATCGGTAACCAGAAGAGTGTGACAAGAATGGCGATCATCGCACTCAAATAAAATATCGCTGGCCATCCATTCAAAATATCTTTACGAGTGCATAAATATCCAGCCGTTGGTAAGATGAATAACGTTCCTGAACATGTTTCACGATAATATCAATCATAAAATAACAATGCAGTTTTATAACAGCAGCGGTAATAATGATAATATAACTGCTACTATTACTACTAATACTACTACTAAGAATAATAATAACAATAATATTAACAATAATAACAACAATAACAAAAATAATAACAGTACTAGCAATAATAATATTAGCAATAGCGATAACAACATTAGTTTTAGTAACAGCAAGAAGAATAACAATGATTCAGTTTTGTAGAAGTAATTATAAAACAGTAAGAAAACGTATTAAAAATTTTTCAAGATGAACATGAACAACTGAAGTTGGGCACTGAATTGACGAACCGATCTGACGACCACCCGTAATGATGCCAATCGCAGCGGCACGTTCCGTATGCGGAAACCATCGTGTGATGAGTGAATTTGCAGCTGGCGATAAGCAGGCATCTGCAGCACCAACCGCAAGACGTGCTGCAACTGCGTACCAAAAGTTTTCACGTGCCATGACCGGTAAAGCCGCATTCGCTAGTGCACACAGCACTAAACTACCGCCGACCATCCATTTACCGTTGATTCGATCAGCCCATAAACCTGTTACGACCATCAACAGCGACCCTGCATTTTGTGCTGCTAACACAAAGCCTTCCTGCAAAACGGTTCATACTTCATACAAAAAACATTAACAAAAACAACTTTCGTTTTCTATTGGTGACCAACGGAATCTTTTGGTCGGTCAACATAATGGCAAACAGTTAACGTGCTTGTTGGTCAGTGGCCGTGCGATTCGGTGCCCTTCAAGTTACGATGGCCACTGACACGGCTCTAAAATGGAAAATACATGTGAAATAAACATTGGTCAAGGTAGCCTAGCTGCAATACGTGCGCGTTCATGATATGTCATCAATAATAAAAATAACACAAGATCATTTTGGTATCACAGTTAGACTGAGGACTCTTCATGTATAATTAGCTCATTAATGCGTCGGTCGTCTGACCAGATGCGATCGTAATTAAAGCACATGAAAAGTGATGTAGCTAGATTTTAGTGAGTGGTGCTAAAGTAAAGTATATAGTTACATTGAAACTGCAATTAAACTGGCATAAGTGTGTGCTAAACGTATATTCATAAGCTAGCCTGTTGAGCAACACAGAACATGGGCGTTTACAGGTTAAAATTATATTAGGTAGCCATATAAGTTGAACATATCCCTATAAATGAAATATTAGAAGAGCCCACCAACCTCTTCACTATGCCATTCCAACTCACCACCATAACCGTGCATCGAACACGAAGTCATACAAATTAATGCAACGGCCATATTGGATGAACTTATTGAAAGTGTTATAAAACAACAACACAATAACGCTGCTATCAATAACCTGAAAATATCATATCATATCTCATCCCTCTCTTCAGCCGATATCTTTTTCAAACCTTTCTACAGTTTACATTTCATAATAAGCAAAAACATATCGATTTGTCTAAGGTTTATTACAGATAACAATAACAATAGCAATAATAGTAACAGTAACAATAATAGTAACAAAAACAGTACTAATAATTTTGTGAATGATAATCAATAGAAACCTCATGGACGGGAATAGCACAGAAGGACGTATGAAATCACCCTCTTCAGAATCAGTGGCATCGTAAAAGGGTGGCATTCGACCATAGTCTCGATGATTCGGTAGAACGGCATCTATTCGAAATATGAAATCGTGGCCTGGTGGACAATCCAATGAGCTATTACGTTTCAATTTTGGACGTGATAAAGGGTCTTGCACCTGCTTGAAGTCGGATTTACTGATGGTACGCCTTAACTCGAGTAGATCCGATTTGCTGAGTGATCGATAGAAACAATTTTGTGATGCACTAATGGTGTTCAGTGAGGAGTTATCGCTGTCACTGGATAAAACTGGATGATGGAATCCAGTATTGAGTAAATAAGCATCTGATTTGGTTGCTTTTAAAGCACTTTTGAGTGGAATTCGAACTGATGATAGGCATCGCGATGACTGATAGTGCTGAGGATGGTCGGGTGAGTAGCATGAACGAGCGATTTGCAATTGAATTGAACTACCCTGATAACCTTGTTCTGCACTTGACGACTTCCTCAGCGTTGGTTCAAGCTTTCGTTTACTTTTATTATTACTCTTAGTAGTATTATTATTACCAGTCGTCGTTGTTGTTGCTGCTGTCAATAAACTATCAACTGATTGTTGCTGCTGACAGTTATAATCAAAAATATCTGATTTTAACTGCCTTTTTTCATACTCATTTAAATCGCTTTCGTTTGCTGCCAATTCAGTCATTTCATCATTACGACTATCATTTTGATAAATACTGTCATTATCATTACAACTACTATTACTATCTGTAATGAATAAGATTGGAGGTGCTGAAAGAAACACCTCTAAGGGATTATTATTCGAAGCATTCAATATGTTCGTTCTTTTCGATAAGCTTTCTGAATCATTGCCGTCCGCTAAATTCGATTCTTCCCGTTCACTTTTTTTTCCCTCATTTCTCTTATGAATTTCTTTCGTTCTATTCGAATCGTCTACTGGATTGGTTGAACATTCTTTAGGTGTTCGTTTTGCCGGTACTTTTTTGAACGTTCGTCCGTTGTCTTCTGTATTTCTTTCATTACCAACGATCATATTGTCGTTATCATTTTCGCCATTATTATCGTTATTGCAATTATTGTGGTCATTATCGTTGTCAGTATCATTGATTGCAACAGTATTTCCAGGCATAATTTTAAGATTGCTATTATTAGCAAATTCGTCGGATAATATTAAGAAGTGTGAAGAATTATTAATACGACTCCTATTACCATTTTTGTCATCATCATTCCACCCATTATTATTGTTAATTTTATTATCATTATCTTTATTATTGTCAATAATAATAATATTATTATTATTACTATTACTATTATTAGCACTGTGATAGTTTACCACAGAAGAACACGAAGAAGAAGGTAGCAGTTGAGATGAAGTGGTAGATATCATTGTATCAAGTTCAATTTCTATTGAAAGGTTGTGAGAACAACGATTCAATTAATTAATCAATATTAACAATAAAGGAGTCTTTCCCTCCGCCCTCTCCTTCTCCAATAGCAATCGCTTTCAATTTTCTTAAAATCAATTTCCAATTTGCAAGATTATGGAATCAATATCAGCAATATTTGTTGCAATAATAACAATTACAATGATAATAACAGTAATAATTATGTACAATAATATTATAATAATAATAATAATAATAATAATAATAATAATAACAATAATAATAATAATAATAATAATAGTAATAATAATAATAATAATAATAATAATAATAATATCACTAGTAACAGTAAAAACGAAAATGACATAAACGACAGCAATTGAAAATATTCTGTTATTACTTAATAATAAGTGCTATTGAAAGCAATGATAGTACGATATGCAACGAATTATATAAGTAGTAGAAGTGAAAGCAACAGCGATAACAATAATTCAATTAGCAGTATTGACATAAACGAATCGAATATTACATTATATTATGCACTCATTCGTACACGACGGACTGTAACTGTAACTAACTACCTGTAAAAGGTAAAGAAAGTTGTTAAAGAAACGTTTCGATATGTTGTATGATATGAAAAGAGAAGAATCAGAAATGAAATTTTAAATGGTATCACACAGCAAATGAATGAAGAGAACGAGTAAAATTATCTTTGTTGAACAAAATTCAGTGAGAAAGATCCGTTCATTTATGAGATTGTCAGAATAGTACTAATAACAACAACGATGATTAGAGAAAGAACATAAAAATACTAATGGCTGGAAACAGAAAACGCTTACTCGCAGACGATGTCTCTGAGGAGAAGACGAAGGACGAAGAAAGAAAGAAGATTTAAAAAACAAATGAATTCACTTCAGCACAAGAACAGCTGCAGAAATAAATGTTTATGGCGCTATTCCCAAATTATATGCCGGCATTATTATTATTGTTGCTCTTAGTACTATCATCATTCTATGCTAGCTTTTCGCGCTAGTCGCGACAACTTCGGAGATTGACAACATAGAGCACAGACTTTCATGAATACGAATCCGGACGACAACCAATGAGTTGCCACCTGCGACTCACGACCCCGATCTTCCGTTCCTTTATCCTTAAGTACTTGCATCTCCCATCTGCCCTGGAGTTCATCGACTATAGTTTCCCATAACATTTTGTTGTCGTTTAACCATCGCCCTTGGGAATCTTTTGTGCCTGTAAGATTTGAATTAAAGATATTAAGCGCTTTATATTAAGCGTTTGGGTTATATTTCAAATTCATGAGATTTAGATTGTTATGTTTTGAGAGTGAGGTGCTTGACTTGGTTACAATTCATTTATTCAACAACGATACGTAAATTATAACAAAATGAATAATAAAAATAAAAATGATAACAATAATGACAACAATAACAATATTAATAGGAATAATAATAGTGGTAATAATAATAGTAACAGTAACAACAGTAGTAAACACCATAATAGTAATGTTAACAATAATAATAATGACAATAATAACAACAATATAAACAACAATAATCACAATAATAATAAAAACAACAACATAACAACAAATTAATCGTCTAGAAGCTCAGATAATTCCTTTTTCGAGAGTCGTCCTCTCTT
>JAPYMA010001804.1:0-11280 GCA_035041965.1 Anisakis pegreffii | reverse complement strand
TGTACTTCGTTCAGTTACGTATTGCTTACCGTTTGAGCGTATTCTTTCATGAAATCCTCCGTTCCAGTGGGATTTCCATGTAACAAAAATACAGAGTACGGCATTGAACACCTGAATTACAACTTTTCACCTTTAATATTTCGGCTGAAAACTGAACTGTTGCGGTGTTCCGAATAGGGACAAGACTGAATCATTCGATATTCAGTCACAGTAACCAACAACAACATGATTTATTTCGCAGTTTGCTGCCACTACCTAATTTTTCAACTTAATCCCAATGCTGCAATATATAAAGACAAATACCACAGGAAAAATTTTAGAACATTTCGATATTTCGCAACGATTCCAGTTTCCGCTCATAATTAACAAAAAAAACTCATATGATAAGTCTCCGAGCTCAAGCTCAGCCCACGTGAAGAATATTATTTTCGTAGAGTAACTGTCAATCAGAACGCTTCAATAAGATTGAAAACATTTCACATGGATTAATAAAATCGCTCAGTACTTTCAACGCACTTTCAATGAACTATAAAAGAGCTTTTTTTCGAATTAGTTGAAGACGAAGTAACAATGTCGAAAACAGCGAAGAATGAAAGCAGTCATACTTTTGATAGAGACAACGAACTGATCCAACGTCTATTTGCTCAGCCGGAGGTTTATGCGGTGCAAACGCCTCAACGTGTTCACCCTTGACTTTCATCTGCTTTACACATTCGTCCAGCGGTACCCAAGTGAAGCTTCGATCGCATAACAGCTCAGATGGTCGGAATTTCCCTTTATAGCGCATCTTCGGACACGACTCTATATAGTAACCCATATAATAGTAATGCAGTTCGGGTCGTTCTTTGGCCAACTGACGTGTGAAAGCTATCTCCCTGTGACAACCAAACAGATTAATGATCACTGCTAGCAAATGATTTCCGCTTAAAGCACCATCAAACATACACAGCAATCAACAATAATATAAATTAGAAAGAGCGCGACCCAGAAAGATGGTTACCTCAACGCAGCATAAGTTCCCATTGACAAAAAAGTATAATCGGGATCGTAATAGAAATATTTGGCTGACATACATCGCGGTAAAATGTCCAGGACACCCACAGCTATTATATGACCATCAAGTATGTAAAGCTGATGATAAGATCCTAGTTGAACGGACTGAAATTAACGAGATTGTGCATCAAGGGAGCAATTCGGAGTAACTCCCGTTTTCTCAAAAAAAAGGATTCTTTTGCAATTTTTTCACCTTTGTAGAGAAATTAAAGGTGATTTTGGAAACAGAAATTCAACAGAGAATGCGATGAAAGAACGAGGTTTCTCGTTTAGCGAACAAATACTGTAATGGAATGGATTGAAATAGTCGAAGAGTACTTTATTTCGGTTTTCTTCCGACTGGTCGCTGTCGAATAACGGCGAGTTAACCAAAAAATTCTCATAGCTTCGTCTGCTACGGTCCGTGTCATTATGAATGATCGTTTGATATTTCAGAAAAACTTCAAAACTTTCATCTGCTATTTCATTGAATTCATTCGAACCAACTTTCACAAGACGAACCTTGAATTGAACACAACAGATTCAGTACATAAAATCGTTTCACGCACGCACGTAATCAAGAAACCATGATCAATCTCCAGATAATCAAACTGAGGTTTGAGTAAAGATCTATTACCTTGCAAAAATAGGGATGATTCAAGACGGAGGCATCCAAACTATTTGAGACTATTGCTCACTGAACAGCTTTGATGTTTTTAATGTTTTTAAAAATGTTTTTGATCCATCAAAATCATATTGACAACTGAAACGGACCCCTACTCACCTGCAAGTGATGCTCAAATTTGCTGGCATCATAAGGTAATATAAATGATTCAAGTGTACGACGTCGTGCTTCTTCTTTTGCAGCTCTCCTCTTGATTACCTCAATCAGATAACACCTTATTCAACTGCCTAGATGAACGAAAAAGAGTGAGTTGCGGTGTTTCGTCCGAAACTGCTCACACAGTTTTAAATATCCATTGCATGATGTTCGATTACAATGAACTTGCGCATCGCAAAACAGTTTCATTTAAGCATTCGAGATGAACGGTAAGTTGAGGAGAAAACGAGAAAATCTAAACAGTCTGAATTTTTGAAGACTCTAAATCAAACAGTCCCCACCAACAGGACTGGAAATTATTCGAGAAAGTCAAATGGCAAAAAATTAGAGCAGGAAGAAACATAAACGGAACAGTTCACATACTTCTTCAATGTTGATTCCTTTCGATCGCATGCGCGCAAAAGCTCGTTCTCGTCGGATTGTTTTCTTCTTCTTTCCATGATCTCGCTTGTCAACCCCTTTTCCAACAACACCATTATTATCACCATTTTCCTCGTCAGCAAACTTGATATCTTCGTTTTTATTCATCTTCTTGGATCTACCATCATCCCGTTTGGGTATCTCATCCAACCGTGGAGCGATCTTCTCCGACCGGTGCTCACTTGGCTCAGTGTTTTTCTTTCTGGTGTCACAACCACGAATTGCTTTCTTTGGTCGATGATCATACATCAGAAAATCGTTCATGCGTCGTAGAACACGTTTTTGTGTGCGTGACAGAACAAACTTATTTGTATCCAGGCTAAAAATATGGAAGATTACTTAAATGAAGTATCCGAAGGAAGTACTAGAAATGAGAAGACATCATTATCGCAACGGTTATTACTATTTACCATTGAAAAATCAATGAATTCTTCATTTTAAGAAACTCAATCAGCATCACAATCGCTATCACAGAAGTGCAATTACTTCGATTTTATAGACAAACAAATATTCCAATGACAATGCTGTGGATATGCTTTACATCATTACTCCATATGATGATAATATGACTTCCCAGAAATCATAGCACCATCACCGGACATTCGCATAAACTTATAATATGATAGCAGTAAATTCAGAACGAATGTGACCTGAATTCTCCATTGTTCAACTCAATGAAACGTGTTCAGTTGGCAAATGCAGTTCACTAAGAGAAAACAACTTTGTTTCATCGCAAGCTATACGCATGACAAAATTCAAAATCAATCAGACGTAAAGAAAATAAACGGAGAAAACACTGGAATTGAGCAAGTTCCATGAGAGACTTCCATGTAATTGAGAGAATACAATATTGATCTGTTTAATGAACTGAACCATTCGCGGACGAAGGATTCAATTCTTTTTGGAAGAAGTATCTCGACGTAAAACAAAACTGCGGTGAATTTCTTGTTCACACCAGTTTAATTATGAAAAAGAGTGAAATAAACAGCAAAGATTTTGATGGAAATATGCGAATGTTTAGGAAATGACAATGGAACGATAAAAGAGAAAGAGATATACCGAATCGTATACTGCGGACAGCAAGTTTCCATGATGTCCGGCTTGTATAAGTAACGACCAGACCTGAAAGAATTCGAAGTATGTTACCAAACGAATCGAGCACTCGTTCAAATTACCTTCGTAAGCCTCTATCTAAGAGAGCGTTATAGTGTTGTACACTCAGAGAATAAGCCATCATACCTGAAATTTTGATGCGTTTTCCGTAAGATATCAGAACTGGCAAACATATTACAGAGAGGTGGGAATATCGACGAAAAATGGCCCCTCCAAATTATATGGCCTACCTCACTATCAACTAAATGCGACTATTCTATTTCTAAAACTACTTTTTCAACTCCAAACTTAATCAGCTGTCCGTATTGTTCCCTTCTAATTCAATTACGCGCAATAGTCACGAAAAAATCACAAGCAAAACGAAACAATAATGAGATGAAAAACATCGGCCATCATTTCCCTTAACGTTTTTTTCGCATCTTTAAGCGACTCGCCAGTCAATCATCAAATTTTAGAGACGAAACCGAAATCAAACTGTTCGAAAAAGTAAATTCCCAGATTCACTCGAATTATTTCTCATAACCTTCTCAGATCGAGATAAATTTAGGATTCCTAAAATAAAACAACTCTATTGCAGTTGGAAAAATAGATATGATAAGCAAGAAGCAAATATATCTGAGGTAATAGTGCAAAAACGATGTATCATCATCAATTGATGAAATAAATCAGATGACGAAAAGGAGATTGATAATGGCCAATGATCAAATCATGATTGCTCCGTTGCAGTGAAAAGTGATAAACATCAGCAGTAGCATGACCCATTCATTACCGGCTCCAGCCTCTATCTAACAGCTGATTAAAGTGTTCGCACGACAAAGCATAGCCTGATAAACCTGTAATCATTGCACCACCTAATTATATTGCTAACAAATAAATGATAGGCAAATTCATAACAACAAAATATAATTTGGAGGGCAATTTTACGAAGACCGAATCTGTTCGGATTCAGAGAAACTGAACAAAAAGAAAACAGGTGAGCCAAATAACATACCGACAGCGGATTTCGACGAATCCTCACTCTTACAATAACCACAGTGACCACCCTTGGTGGATCCAACGTATTCCACTATTGAATGCATCCCTTCAAATTGTTCAAATTCAGATGGATTGATTGTTCAATAAATAAGTGCAACTGCAAGAACGCAACAGAAGCTGCAGATTTCATGCATACATTCAAAACACTCAGAAATAGACATGGAAATCATGAACAATCTGTACAATTTTAAAACATGAAAACCATGAAAAATCTGTACAATTTATTTAAACCCTACGAAAACTGTTGTCAACAAATTCAATCCATTCATGTTTCATATCTAACTAATACTTTGACAGCATCTCTTATCAACATTTTGCCACAAGCAATCAGGTGTGAAAAACTCAAAACTTCTCTCCGCTACTCTAACGTTTTGCAGTCTGTCACTAAATTTCATCAACTACTGCATATGTCTATGCATATTACGTCTTTTCCACTTTCGGATAATATAGTTTTATTTGATCGTTAAGAAGGTCCAAAGAAGATTTGCGATAAAATCTTGTTTTAGATGGATTTATACTTTGGGTAATCTTGCTGTTTAGGTCAAGGAGAAATGGGGTGTATGAACAACAAATAATCTAAGCCTACGACTAAAAAACAGCTCGAATTCTACAAAAATGCTCTAACTTTAGCGATGCGGATATGGGGATTTGCAAAGAACAAGTTGAATGCCAACATTTAATTTCGCGGGTTTGCCTTCGTTGTGAGAATGTTTGAGCGCACTTTCAAATTGGGTGCAAAATTTTGACAGTTTTTTGCTTATAACTCTGCCGAAAATCCACTAAATCGACAATTTAACTGTTAGAAATATTGATAAATGGGTCCCGAACTTAACCTGAAATTAAAATCCAAAATGATTCAGTACTGACCCAGTTTGAGCGCAAAACCGATAATGGGAACGTATCGTAAAAATATTTTGCCCACCCCTCACTTTTCGGACTTTTCATTCAGCAAATCGCTGCGCCAGCTCGTTTTTGGCAATAAGCCGAGACGCGTCGGCGTGAAATGTCATTCGAGAGCGATCCACGTTTATTTAACTTGTAATTTTTTAATTAATTAGCGGGAATTGTGCCGAATGGATGTGTTATATTTGTATTTTTTTTTCACTATTTTTTAAATTTTATTTTTAAGCATCTTCTATTTTTTAAGCTGCCTCATTTTAATGCTTATTAAAGCAATTTGAACCAGTTTTAAGACATTCAAAACGCCGTTGTGAGGAATTAATTATATTGTAAATTTTGTTTGAACATTCGGTTTGTCCTCTGTTTAGTGAGCATTTTTGTAGAATTCGAGCTGTTTTTTAGTCGTAGGCTTAGATTATTTGTTGTTCATACACCTCATTTCTCCTTGACCTAAACAGCAAGATTACCCAAAGTATAAATCCATCTAAAACAAGATTTTATCGCAAATCTTCTTTGGACCTTCTTACCGATCAAATAAAACTATATTATCCGAAAGTGGAAAAGACGTAATATGCATAGACATATGCAGTAGTTGATGAAATTTAGTGACAGACTGCAAAACGTTAGAGTGGAGGAGAGAAGTTTTGAGTTTTTCACACCTGATTGCTTGTGGCAAAATGTTGATAAGAGATGCTGTCAAAGTATTATTAGATATGAAACATGAATGGATTGAATTTGTAGACAACAGTTTTCGTAAGGTTTAAATAAATTGTGCAGATTGTTCATGATTTTCATGTCTATTTCTGAGTGTTTTGAATGTATGCATAAATCTGCAGCTTCTGTTGCGTTCTTGCAGTTGCACTTATTTATTGAACAATCAATCCATCTGAATTTGAACAATTTGAAGGGATGCATTCAATAGTGGAATACGTCGGATCCACCAAGGGTGGTCACTGTGGTTATTGTAAGAGTGAGGATTCGTCGAAATCCGCTGTCGGTATGTTATTTGGCTCACCTGTTTTCTTTTTGTTCAGTTTCTCTGAATCCGAACAGATTCGGTCTTCGTAAAATTGCCCTCCAAATTATATTTTGTTGTTATGAATTTGCCTATCATTTATTTGTTAGCAATATAATTAGGTGGTGCAATGATTACAGGTTTATCAGGCTATGCTTTGTCGTGCGAACACTTTAATCAGCTGTTAGATAGAGGCTGGAGCCGGTAATGAATGGGTCATGCTACTGCTGATGTTTATCACTTTTCACTGCAACGGAGCAATCATGATTTGATCATTGGCCATTATCAATCTCCTTTTCGTCATCTGATTTATTTCATCAATTGATGATGATACATCGTTTTTGCACTATTACCTCAGATATATTTGCTTCTTGCTTATCATATCTATTTTTCCAACTGCAATAGAGTTGTTTTATTTTAAGAATCCTAAATTTATCTCGATCTGAGAAGGTTATGAGAAATAATTCGAGTGAATCTGGGAATTTACTTTTTCGAACAGTTTGATTTCGGTTTCGTCTCTAAAATTTGATGATTGACTGGCGAGTCGCTTAAAGATGCGAAAAAAACGTTAAGGGAAATGATGGCCGATGTTTTTCATCTCATTATTGTTTCGTTTTGCTTGTGATTTTTTCGTGACTATTGCGCGTAATTGAATTAGAAGGGAACAATACGGACAGCTGATTAAGTTTGGAGTTGAAAAAGTAGTTTTAGAAATAGAATAGTCGCATTTAGTTGATAGTGAGGTAGGCCATATAATTTGGAGGGGCCATTTTTCGTCGATATTCCCACCTCTCTGTAATATGTTTGCCAGTTCTGATATCTTACGGAAAACGCATCAAAATTTCAGGTATGATGGCTTATTCTCTGAGTGTACAACACTATAACGCTCTCTTAGATAGAGGCTTACGAAGGTAATTTGAACGAGTGCTCGATTCGTTTGGTAACATACTTCGAATCTTTCAGGTCTGGTCGTTACTTATACAAGCCGGACATCATGGAAACTTGCTGTCCGCAGTACACGATTCGGTATATCTATTTCTCTTTTATCGTTACATTGTCATCTCCTAAGCATCCGCATATTTCCATCAAAATCTTTGCTGTTCATTTCACTCTCCTTCATAGTTTAACTGGTGTAAACAAGAAATTCACTGTAGTTTTGTTTCGCGTCAAGATATTTCTTCCAAAAAGAATCGAATCCTTTGTCCGCGAATGGTTCAGTTCATTAAACAGATCAATATTGCAACAGATTCTCTCAATTACATGAAAATCTCTCATGGAACTTGTTCAATTCCAATGTTTTCTCCGTTTATTTTCTTTACGTTTGATTGATTTTGAATTTTGTCATGCGTATAGCTTGCGATGAAACAAAATTGTTTTCTCTTAGTGAACTGCATTTGCCAACTGAACACGTTTTATTGAGTTGAACAATGGAGAATTTAGGTCACATTCTTTCTGAATTTACTGCTATCAGATTATAATGTCCGGTGATGGTGCTATGATTTCTGGGAAGTCATATTATCATCATATGGAGTAATGATGTAAAGCATATCCACAGCATTGTCATTGGAATATTTGTTCGTCTATAAAGTCAAAGTAATTGCATTTCTGTGATAGCGATTGTGATGTTGATTGAGTTTCTTAAAATGAAGAATTCATTGATTTTTCAATGGTAAATAGTGATAACCGTTGCGATAATGATGTCCTCCCATTTCTAGGACTTCCTTCGGATACTTCATTTAAGTAATCTTCCATATTTTTAGCCTGGATACAAATAAGTTTGTTCTGTCACGCACACAAAAACGTGTTCTACGACGCATGAACGATTTTCTGATGTATGATCATCGACCAAAGAAAGCAATTCGTGGTTGTGACACCAGAAAGAAAAGCACTGAGCCAAGTGAGCACCGGTCGGAGAAGATCGCTCCACGGTTGGATGAGATATCCAAACGGGATGATGGTAGATCCAAGAAGACGAATAAAAACGAAGATATCAAGTTTGTTGACGAGGAAAATGGTGATAATAATGGTGTTGTTGGAAAAGGGGTTGACAAGCGAGATTATGGAAAGAAGAAGAAAACAATCCGACGAGAACGAGCTTTTGCGCGCATGCGATCGAAAGGAATCAACATTGAAGAAGTATGTGAACTGTTCCGTTTATGTTTCTTCCTGCTCTAATTTTTTGCCATTTGACTTTCTCGAATAATTTCCAGTCCTGTTGGTGGGGACTGTTTGATTTAGAGTCTTCAAAAATTCAGACTGTTTAGATTTTCTCGTTTTCTCCTCAACTTACCGTTCATCTCGAATGCTTAAATGAAACTGTTTTGCGATGCGCAAGTTCATTGTAATCGAACATCATGCAATGGATATTTAAAACTGTGTGAGCAGTTTCGGACGAAACACCGCAACTCACTCTTTTTCGTTCATCTAGGCAGTTGAATAAGGTGTTATCTGATTGAGGTAATCAAGAGGAGAGCTGCAAAAGAAGAAGCACGACGTCGTACACTTGAATCATTTATATTACCTTATGATGCCAGCAAATTTGAGCATCACTTGCAGGTGAGTAGGGGTCCGTTTCAGTTGTCAATATGATTTTGATGGATCAAAAACATTTTTAAAAACATTAAAAACATCAAAGTTGTTCAGTGAGCAATAGTCTCAAATAGTTTGGATGCCTCCGTCTTGAATCATCCCTATTTTTGCAAGGTAATAGATCTTTACTCAAACCTCAGTTTGATTATCTGGAGATTGATCATGGTTTCTTGATTACGTGCGTGCGTGAAACGATTTTATGAACTGAATCTGTTGTGTTCAATTCAAGGTTCGTCTTGTGAAAGTTGGTTCGAATGAATTCAATGAAATAGCAGATGAAAGTTTTGAAGTTTTTCTGAAATATCAAACGATCATTCATAATGACACGGACCGTAGCAGACGAAGCTATGAGAATTTTTTGGTTAACTCGCCGTTATTCGACAGCGACCAGTCGGAAGAAAACCGAAATAAAGTACTCTTCGACTATTTCAATCCATTCCATTACAGTATTTGTTCGCTAAACGAGAAACCTCGTTCTTTCATCGCATTCTCTGTTGAATTTCTATTTCCAAAATCACCTTTAATTTCTCTACAAAGGTGAAAAAATTGCAAAAGAATCCTTTTTTTGAGAAAACGGGAGTTACTCCGAATTGTTCCCTTGATGCATAATCTCGTTAATTTCAGTCCGTTCAACTAGGATCTTATCATCAGCTTTACATACTTGATGGTCATATAATAGCTGTGGGTGTCCTGGACATTTTACCGCGATGTATGTCAGCCAAATATTTCTATTACGATCCCGATTATACTTTTTTGTCAATGGGAACTTATGCTGCGTTGAGGTAACCATCTTTCTGGGTCGCGCTCTTTCTAATTTATATTATTGTTGATTGCTGTGTATGTTTGATGGTGCTTTAAGCGGAAATCATTTGCTAGCAGTGATCATTAATCTATTTGGTTGTCACAGGGAGATAGCTTTCACACGTCAGTTGGCCAAAGAACGACCCGAACTGCATTACTATTATATGGGTTACTATATAGAGTCGTGTCCGAAGATGCGCTATAAAGGGAAATTCCGACCATCTGAGCTGTTATGCGATCGAAGCTTTACTTGGGTACCGCTGGACGAATGTGTGAAGCAGATGAAAGTCAAGGGTGAACATGTTGAGGCGTTTGCACCGCATAAACCTCCGGCTGAGCAAATAGATGTTGGATCAGTTCGTTGTCTCTATCAAAAGTATGACTGCTTTCATTCTTCGCTGTTTTCGACATTGTTACTTCGCCTTCAATTAATTCGAAAAAAAGCTCTTTTATAGTTCATTGAAAGTGCGTTGAAAGTACTGAGCGATTTTATTAATCCATGTGAAATGTTTTCAATCTTATTGAAGCGTTCTGATTGACAGTTCCTCTACGAAAATAATATTCTTCACATGGGCTAAGCTTGAGCTCGGAGACTTATCATATGAGTTTTTTTTGTTAATTATTAGCGGAAACTGGAATCGTTGCGAAATATCGCAATGTTCTAAAATTTTTGCTGTGGTATTTTTCTTTGTATATTGCAGCATTGGGATTAAGTTGAAAAATTAGACAGTGACAGCAAACTGCGAAATAAATCATGTTGTTGTTGGTTACTGTGACTGAATATCGAATGATTCAGTATTGTCCCTACTCGGAACACCGCAACAGTTCAGTTTTCAGCCGAAATATTAAAGGTGAAAAGTTGTAATTCAGGTGTTCAATGCCGTACTCTGTATTTTTGTTACATGGAAATCCCACTGGAACGGAGGATTTCATGAAAGAATACGCTCAAACGGTAGGTCCGGTTGCCAAAGAGATACTCCTCTATCGTGATTGAGCATTTCACATCGTCTGATGGTCATTTCAATATCTCCGAAACAGTTTTAGTTGTTTGTGTTCGCAGAGTGATTATCTATACGATAGCGTTCATCGTGTAACTGGTTTACATTTATGCATCGATTCATTGTAGATTCGTCATTCGTTATTTATGATAGTAATTTATTTGAAGTTTTACTTGAAATTCTCTTTCGAATATTGTGAAGATTCGTTTCTAGTCAACCAACCTGGGTTAGGCGATGAATTGACTGAAGATTTTTTCGAGCATTTTGTAATTATACCAATGAACCGATCAAAAAATTTTGGTCATTGATTTGATTTCGCATGGTTTTTTAAAGAATGCTTTACACTGAATATTGATGTCGTTTTTCAAGTTCTCTATCAAACTTCCACGGAATTCTTTTTCGAGAAGAGGAACTTTTCAAAATATCATTTCGTTTTACGAGTTTCCGTCAGTTATTCCATTTGTATTACTGCTGCTTTTGGAGATGTGTTCAAATGCTTAATGTAAATAAATGAGTAATTTATATACGTTTATGTG
>JAPYMA010001803.1:0-15652 GCA_035041965.1 Anisakis pegreffii | reverse complement strand
CTAGGATATATATTGCATATATTCGGATATATTTGGATATATCTCTAGGATATATATTGCATATATTCGGATATATTTGGATATATCTCTAGGATATATATTGCATATATTCGGATATATTTGGATATATCTCTAGGATATATATTGCATATATTCGGATATATTTGGATATATCTCTAGGATATATATTGCATATATTCGGATATATTTGGATATATCTCTAGGATATATATTGCATATATTCGGATATATTTGGATATATCTCTAGGATATATATTGCATATATTCGGATATATTTGGATATATCTCTAGGATATATATTGCATATATTCGGATATATTTGGATATATCTCTAGGATATATATTGCATATATTCGGATATATTTGGATATATCTCTAGGATATATATTGCATATATTCGGATATATTTGGATATATCTCTAGGATATATATTGCATATATTCGGATATATTTGGATATATCTCTAGGATATATATTGCATATATTCGGATATATTTGGATATATCTCTAGGATATATATTGCATATATTCGGATATATTTGGATATATCTCTAGGATATATATTGCATATATTTGGATATATCTCTAGGATATATATTGCATATATTTGGATATACCTGGATATATCTCTAGTGCTCTTCTGGATATATTTCTAGGGTATATATTGCATATATTCGGATATACCTGGATATATCTCTAGGATATACATATACTGAATATATCTGGATATATCTCTAGTGCTCTTCTGGATATAGTTGGATATATTTCTGGGGTATATATTGCATATATTCGGATATACCTGGATATATCTCTAAGATATATATCTATATATTCTGTACAGTAACAGTACCGTCCGTTTCAAGGAGACATAGGAAATAATAGAATTGGATTGAAATGAATGGTATCAGTAGCAGTGGCACGTCAGGCCATCATCTACCTATAGTAGCATCCACATTGCAGTCACTTCTACAGCATCTCGAGCGTTTTGTTAGATTCGGACACGTTACAAAAGTACGTACGGGTACTTTTGCTTTACCCGGGAATTTTATTTCTTTACCCGGGAATTTTGCTTTTTTGTAATTTTATTCGTATGTCGCTCGGAGAAATATTTTGTAAAAATACTTTATAAGAAATATTCTGTACAAAATACTTTATAAGAAATATTTTGTAAAAAGTACTTTATAAGGAATATTTTAAAAAGTACTTTATAAGGAATATTTTAAAAAGTACTTTATAAGGAATATTTTAAAAAGTACTTTATAAGAAATATTTTAAAAAGTACTTTATAAGGAATATTTTAAAAAGTACTTTATAAGAAATATTTTAAAAAGTACTTTATAAGAAATATTTTAAAAAGTACTTTATAAGAAATATTTTAAAAAGTACTTTATAAGAAATATTTTAAAAAGTACTTTATAAGAAATATTTTAAAAAGTACTTTATAAGAAATATTTTAAAAAGTACTTTATAAGAAATATTTTAAAAAGTACTTTATAAGAAATATTTTAAAAAGTACTTTATAAGAAATATTTTAAAAAGTACTTTATAAGAAATATTTTAAAAAGTACTTTATAAGAAATATTTTAAAAAGTACTTTATAAGAAATATTTTAAAAAGTACTTTATAAGAAATATTTTAAAAAGTACTTTATAAGAAATATTTTAAAAAGTACTTTATAAGAAATATTTTAAAAAGTACTTTATAAGAAATATTTTAAAAAGTACTTTATAAGAAATATTTTAAAAAGTACTTTATAAGAAATATTTTAAAAAGTACTTTATAAGAAATATTTTAAAAAGTACTTTATAAGAAATATTTTAAAAAGTACTTTATAAGAAATATTTTAAAAAGTACTTTATAAGAAATATTTTAAAAAGTACTTTATAAGAAATATTTTTAAAAAGTACTTTATAAGGAATATTTTTAAAAAGTACTTTTAAGGTATATTTTAAAAAGTACTTTTAAGGTATATTTTTTAGAAAATACTTTTTAAAGAAATATTTTGTAGAAATACAGTAACAGTTACTGTATTTTGTACAGTAACAGTTACTGTATTTTGTACAGTAACAGTTACTGTATTTTGTACAGTAACAGTTACTGTATTTTGTACAGTAACAGTTACTGTATTTGTACAGTAACAGTTACTGTATTTTGTACAGTAACAATACAGTACCGTTTCAAGACACTTTGAATACGATTTTAAGATATGAATATGAATATGATAGCAAATTTTATATTGTCCCCTTAAACAGATAAATTTTGAAGACTTATTTTGGGGAGGTAATGCAGAGCTTAAAATGAAATTATTATTATTATTGTTATTAATATTATATATTAATTATTATTATTATTATTTTAATTATTATTATTATTATTATTATTATTATTATTATTATATTATTATTATAATTAAGGCATCTTCGGAAGCACCTGAGTCAAGTCAAGGCAACAGTCTACTGTGTGATATAATTCAAGCTCAATTGGCTTTATGGACATTGGTCTTCTCAATTCTCTACTCTTACGCATGGCAACAACATCGGAAAAAATTCCTTCTATCGCTATTTTTTGTGGTACCAACTGGTTCGTTTTTAATTTTTTGGCGAAAAATTCATAATTCAGGTTTTCTCTAAATTTTTCATCTAAAAAAATTAAATTCAGGTTTAAAAAATTTTCAGTTTTTGCTGTTTGCTGTGGTATATCCACACTTCTGACGGCAATTGTTGTGTTGGGCAGAATATTTAGTACACCGATTGTCTACACGGATTTTTTGAAGTGCGAGGATGACCCAACCACTGGTTAGTTGGATTCTGTTGACATGAAATTTTTTAAATTTTGAAATTTTTTTGGCGAATTTCAGGTTTTTTGTGGGAATTTCAGTCTTGCTTGGGAAATTTTTTCGGGAATTTCAGGTCAAACCTCATATCCTCGTAGGCATCGTACCTATTCGGGTACCTCGTGTCGTTCATCGTTAAGCATCCGTTCGGCTACGTCCGCAGAGGATGTTCACCTACCCGTGCCGCTGTGTCGACGGCATTCCTCTTCGAATGGCTCCATTAATGGCAAGTAGACTCATCTGATCTGCTTGATGCTTTCTTACCCAGGCCGCGGGAAACGGTACAGCGTCTCTTCCCGCGCCCTTTGAATATAGAACGACAGAAATCAACTGGACCGGGTATCGAATGCTGAATTCAATGATTTTATTCAGATTTCAAATTTCAAAACTATTAAAACGATTAAATTGAGTTCACAGGCAAATTTGCGGGTAGTTTCTTGCGTTTGCTTCCCGAAAATTGCGATTTTCCCAAAAAATTTCCCATTTTCAGGCAGTATCTTGTTGGATCAGCTACCAACCACAACAGTGACAGCAGCACAACGAAGGCAACCACTGTTTTATCGAGACGATTCCCTCACTATGGCTGTGGAATAACACTTCTGGACTTAAACAATTGAATCGGGACAAACCCGCGAATCCATCTTCATCTAAAAATCTTAAAAAACCTGAAATAATTCAGGCTGATTTGTTGATTTTTTAAAAAATTTCTGATTAACGCGAATTTTATGATGATTTTTGGTTAATTTCAGGTTGATATTGCATGTTGCAAATTTAAATTTTTCATTTATTTGATCATTTCCTTGCATGTTGTTAATTAATTAATCAATTAATTAATTAATTAATTAATTTTATTTTTTAATTTTATGAATGATAATGCTCAATTGTACATATGAATCTGTATTCTCACCTCACTCTATTTGTATTCATGATGGTTTTCATTGATATATGACATGCATAAATACGATTTTCTTTTGGCATGTAAACGTTCCCATCAGCATGTAAAACTTTCACATTCACATGGGTAACTCAGCATGCTTCGGGTAAATCCGCTTCCCAAGTGGGAAATGTTTGGGAAGGCGGAAAACACTACATCGAATCCGAATGGAAAAACAAAATCCAGTGATAATTCAAAGCAAATAAATTGATCTGATCTGATAATTTGATAGGATCTCTTATACCAAAACCCTGATTTCCCATCCAAGGGTAAACCTTCCCATGGGTAGATTTTCAGCCTGAAATGGGATTGATTGACTCCAAATATACTGGGGAGTATCAGGTGGGATCAGTTCAAGGGAATCTGGGCTTACAGAATAGTAAGCTATCCACTCACGTTCACAAGGGTAATCCAATGATTCCAAGGGTAATAACTATAACAATAAACATAATAACAATAATAATAATAGTAATAATAATAACAGTAATAGTAACAATAATAATAACAATAATAATAACAATAATAATAATAGTAATATAATAATAACAATAAAATACAGTAATAATAGTAGTAATAATATACTAATAGTAATAATAACATGATATAGTAATAATAAGTAAGGATATTAGGTAATCCATACGAAATCCGACGTTTATCCTTCTAAATCCTCGTAAATCCCACAAACGAGCGACTTGAAGATGAGGCAACTTGGCAGTGAGGGAATTTGGCGAAACGTCACATCGGACACGTGTAATTATTTGAAACAGCTGATTGTTATTATTAATATTATTATTATTATTATTATTATTATTATTATTATTATTATTATTACTTTAAAAAATATATAATAATAATAATAAATCGTTGCATATTCATATATAAAATTATATCAGAGGACGTGAAAACATGACAGAAATTCATTAAAAGTTTCAATTGATGTCATTTTTAAAATTTTCACTGATTTAAATTTTTTCGTTTATTGTCCAATTTGTCCAATAATTTGTCCAATTTGTCCAGTTTATTGTCCAGTAAAAATTGTCCAATTTCAGGGGTCAGTGAAGCGGACAGATCCGGCAAAATTCGATTCTGCACAGCTCACTGACCAATCGACTGATCTACTAACCTCTAGTAACCTCTGCTATTCGTGGTAAATATCAGCCGAGCACCACAACTCGATTTCGGGCAAGCGAAACTTACCCACCCATCCAGGAACTGCCGAACTAACTTCCCGGGTGAACCGCCAAGTGTAGTAGCCGTAGTTGGCAAGATCCGGGAATCTGAGTTTACCCGGGAATGGCTTCACTGTTGCTGTCGAATAATGACTCTCTATTATACCCACTAGCTCAGTTACCCGTGTTTCGTTCGGTTCCTTTGGTTGGACGTTTCCTGGGCGATGGGTTAGCCGAAGATACGATGAATTGCACCAATGGTATCGGGTGGATTTTGCATGTAAGATGGATTACGTTACCATCATTTTTTTAGAGACCTGAAATCAAATTTGCCATTTTTTGTTGTGATTTTGGGTTTTTGGGGTGTAAAATGAATTTTTTAATTTTTCACCAAATTCAGGTCTTTGGCGATTGTGTAGACACAAACCTGAAATTGGCCGGTTTCGTCATTGGGTTTGTTTCTCTGCTGCTCTGGTTGGTACCGCTGATTCCGCAGTTGCTGCAAAACTATCGCAGTAAACATTGCGATGGTCTGTCGATTTTCTTCCTTTTATTCTGGTGAGAAATTTTTTTTGATTTCAGGTTTTTTTGTGATTTGTTAATTTCAGGTTTTGAATTCTTTTGATTTCAGGTTTTATTTCGTGCAAATTTGATTTCAGGTTAATAGGGGATACGTGTAATATGACAGGTGCAATGTTGACGAATCAACAACCGATTCAGAAAATTATTGGGGTCTATTATATTATTCAGGTTGATTTGAGCTCTTTTAAGTTATCAAAACCTTTTTTATTTGATATTTTTTGATTTATTGATCAAATTGATTGATTGATTTAGTGATATTGATTGATCAAATTGATTGATTGATTTAGTGATATTGATTGATCAAATTGATTGATTGATTTAGTGATATTGATTGATCAAATTGATTGATTGATTTAGTGATATTGATTGATCAAAACATTGATTTGATTTATTTGATTTGATTTATTGTGAAAATTTTTAGGTTCGTTGTGGTTTTTTATACTCTTTACTGTGTTTTTATAGTAATTTGCAGAGATTTTCATTTTAATTTTTTTATTTTTAATTATTTTCAGGATTTTGCAATGCTTTCACAGTTTTTCTACTACACAAAGATTTACCCGAATAAATACGGTTGGTTTTTTACCCGAATACCCGGGAAAGTATGGTTTTTGGGTAATTTTGGGGTTTTCGTTGTTTGGCGATTGGTATTGTTATGAATATTATAGGGCACTTTTTTACTTTGGAGGGGTCGCACGCGAGCACGGTCGCGCATGCCACGCCTACCGCGCACGACCTCAGCCTAAGGTGACCTCAGGCTCATCTAAGCGTCGTAGCCTCAGATCGCTCCAAGCTACAGCAGAGGCTAGCAAGCGAACTCAGGCTTAGGCTTAGGCTGACGAGACCAGGCTTGGGCTGAAGCCATGCGCAGTAGGCGTGGCATACGCGAGCTTGCGCGCGTGCGACCCCCCCCTCCCAAAGTTTCGATCTCGTTTTGATTTCAGCGAATATTGCGAGGAATTCGGCGAGTCCGTTGACGTTACCACATCACTATTAAAATTTTTACTACTATAACTGATAATTCGTTATTAAAGATGTGATAAATAAATCTTCAAAAATCCAACTTGATGAATTATACTAAAAATAGCAAATGGTCTGGGATGACGCCCGTTCGGGTATAGATGAATAAGTTCTTTGAGGACACTATTAATAATTTCACTCTGATTCAATGTATCGATTAAAAGATACGGTAATAGTCGTGTTAAACGCTTCGCATCTTTTTCATCGCCTTCAGCCACACTGTAATTCAACGTTGACTATACAGCAACGGCAATAATCATCACGAACATATATATATATATATATATATATATATATATATATATATATATATATATATCATAAAAAATATCATATGAACAACATTTTGAAAAGGGTTTTGTGTTGCTCCATCAAATACAAGCGTGGATCGTACTGTTCAACAGCTTGGCGTGAAAAAGCGCCTTGTTGCATTCCATGATAAAGGCATACGATAAAAATACGAAGTGAATATATGAATTTTGATGGCATTTGAAAGTAATTCGTCAACATCTCTGAAATACATATTCGTTGATTCGAACCAATATCCATACTGAATGTTCAACATTGCTCAAACAAACCACCAATAAACTAACGTATTGCGATGCGGTCAAACGAGCGGATATAAATTCTCGTGCTAATAACGAGATGCTCAATTCCAGTAGTTAATAGATTCATTAACCAATCCGGCGTCTGAGGTGCAATCAGACTGCTACGAATCAACTGAACAAATATCATCATTCTAAGAAAATATCTAAACACGGTTATTGTGAAATTAAACACGAACATTCTACGAAATGTCTCAACTTCCACTCACATCAACAAAAGTCACTTTGAAGGCTTCCGTTGAAAATAACGCATTTGCACAAAAGAAAAAACCAACAGTCCATAGTAGTATCTCATATTCGTTTGACTGCTCTCTGAAAATTTATCTGTAAATGAATAATCGAACAATTGAATGAATAAGCGAAAGATTGCACTAAATGCGACAAATAAACAAACCGCTTAAAATTGTTGCTTGTATTATTAGGAGTGTTATGATATAATTTGTGGTTGGACAGTTGTAATTCATTGATAATGAATGAATGTAGAAATACGAGAACAGGCTTGAGATCATCGTGATTGATTGACTGCAGAACGAATAAGAGGCCTTGAAGGGTACGAACACGCATCTCACACATATTCAACGTTAAGCCACACTCGACCCATGAAAAGAGCATCTTTTGCGCGTCCGCTTTTGACATACTCACCTCCTCCTGTAAATTCATTCATTTCTTAAATGTTCACTATGAAACGATGAATAAGAACAACGTACAATGCCCAACACTGCAACGCATTTCAATAACGACAAGATCACGCTGCCAATGTCGAAATTCTCGTAGTATGAACGTGCATTGAAGAGTGTTTTCATATGACCAAATAAAAATTTGAATTGATCCAAGTCAGTGAATAAGTCTGATAAAAGCGTCATCTGCAAATCAATTATACATTAAATGCCAACAAATAAGGATCAACCAAATAAATTTATAACAACCGATTTAACAGTGCCACACAGAAGTGAAAGAGGCAAAGCGTCGATTCCAACACGAAACCAGTGCGAATACGTATCGAAGAGCGTTCGCAAACACGATTCAGTCGATGAATCATGACCACTTTCCAACAGGTAATTGCTGGTCGACGATGGTAACGACTGTTGTGGTGGTTGATAGTTCACTTGTTGCTATAATACTAATAGTAATAGTTTAAAAATATATAAATATAATGATGTTGCTAAAATATATAAATATACAATTAACCGATTGCGAAAAGTCGATAACAGCGTTTGCATACGAAGAAATATCCATATAAAGATTTCTTTCTTGATCCAACACACCGGTCATATTCCATATTGAATGCACTGATAAATGTCCCATTCTATACTCATTCAAATCGTGCAATTCCTCCAAAAATTCCAAATTGCTTCCATAAACACGTTCTGCATTCGAGTAAACACCCAATAACAACGCTTTCAGCATACACATTCGCTTACCATATCTGAAAATGCATCAATAAAATATTTGCATCAATGACAATAATAATATAAAAACGAACGCAGACGATAGGAATTGAGATGATGACAAATCGCGATGCTTCATGATGAATCGGCTATTGACTGGATTGCCTCGTTCTGGATACAATAAACTTTGTAATAATAAGTTTGTTAAACCCTCCACTGCAGCCGAACTTGCCATCACTCGCTCAGTTACATTCTTAAATTCTTCACTCGAATCTTTTTCATTTGAAAAAAAAAAAACAAACATTAATAGCAGTAATCATAATAACAACAATAACAATAATAATAAATCTAACCACAGCCGGATTATTCAATTCAGAACCAGTTGGAGTTGATCCTAATACACCAAAAAGAGACATTGAGAAGTTATCAAAATTGACACGACGATTCCAACCGGCCCATGAGATACGCCATGTGAATTGTTTCAAAACATCCACATTCGCCAAATAATGAATATTGACCGTTGGGATCGTTATCGACTTACTGTACACTTCTAGTTCAATATGCCAACCACATCTGCTGTTAGCAATATGAATCAACAAAATCAACAATTGATCGAAAATGAATAACGCTTACGATAACGCTAGTCGTGGGATGCATGATATATCATTGAGGAATGGCAATCGAGTTACACCTGAAATATACAATTAATATCACTACCCCCTTCTTTTTTTCGCATCACCAAATCGGACGGATCAAATACAAGAACTCGTTCGAAGCTATATACTTTCGAACCTTTAGCGAGTTTTTCCAGTGCTTTCGATAGTTTATGACCGGATAATAATCCATTACGAAAAACTTCTTGCAACTTTAAAACCGCATCAAATGCTTTTTGAGTTGCATCCGAGAAAAATGCTGCAATTTTTAGAAGAACGATGTAATAAGTTTGAAGTTTGAATTCAAGGATACAAGGTTGAAGCATACGAAAATTTTGTTTTAAAAAATAACAGCACAAAAGCAAATGAATGAAAATTCATCAAAATAAATTTTGAATCACTGATATCATTATTAAACGAACATTACTGTATATATGAAAGATATTTTATTGCTTAACAAATCATTGCTATTATCCATAACATCAAAATAATTCTTTTAAAAAAGCACCAACCCAAATTGAAATTCTTTTGACCTGTGCGATTGTGAATGGATATTTCGGAGATCAGTTTTTCTAAGGGCTCACAAATTTTCGTTTCTCTTCGATTGTGTTCACCACGACTCTCTTCGCTCATAAGCAGTAAATCGATCAATCTTTAAATTGCTACTTGTGCTTGAACACTGCCACCAACTATACAACAACAACAACAAACAAATATACACCTGTTAAGCGCCATAACCAGCGAGAGCTGTTTCTGAATGATCTCTTTAGAATTCAACTGCGATTCAATTTCATTTATGAACGACGGCTGTGTGATTGCGAATGTCATCCCATCAATACAGCATTCATCAACTTCATTACAATGCTGTAATTTTAATTTACTCCACTGCATTCGTAACACATATATCAGTGAACATACCATTGCCTCAACTCCTAAATAATGCACATATCGCTTCATCCAATGATTAAAAATTTTTCCATCTGACGCCCAATCAGCCAACTTTTGAGATATTTTTGCGCTTCGTTGCTGAAAATTCAGTCTCATAACAAAAATCAAAATAATACATAATAGAAAAAACAATAATAATACAACGAACATTCGCAATTTTACTGAGTGTAGATAATTGTAAAGGCGAATTGAGCTTGATATCAAAGCACAGTCGAATAAACACTGATAAAAGACTATCTGCGCGTTGCAGTTGCATCATCGAGTATTCACTGTACATCTCGCCTTTAATCAATTATAATTCATTCATCAAAAACGATTATAATTATTATCATAATGCAAACCGACCACAATTCAACGCTGCCACTTTGATGCTTTGCAATTCGTCGAGACAGCACGAAAGTATATCGAATCGATTCGACTTAAACTGTAACAACAATGTCTATATTTTTTCGTATGATAATCGAAAAAAATACAAAAATGAGGTATATGAACTGAAGAATTAACGAATAAAGAGAATACTTTTTAAAAAATCTTACAGATGTCAGCAATAGCTGCTCGCTTGATTCTGTGTTCAAAGTTGAAAATATTTTCGAGACAGATTCAGCTTGAATTACATTATCTATAACAAAAGTCATATCAGAAATATTCGTATCTATTCATATCAACGAGAGAATATTATTTATATTGTCATTTGTTCCAATATTTATCACCAAATGAAACTGGATTCTACATGCGCAACAGAGGTGGAAACCTTTCGACTTGATTGACGACATCAATAAAGTAATAAGAACTGACGAATCGAAAGTTGCTGGATCAATTGACTTGGGTATTGCTTTTTTCAATAACCTGAAAATTTGAATTATTAAACAAACAAAGCACTTATCAAATATATTATCAGATAATTGCTGAAAAAGAAGATTCAAATAAAAATAAATCAAAACGAGCAAAATGAATAATCACTATTTAAAACAACCAACTTGTTGCGTTGACAACGAGATATGCGATTGTTAACATACATGTCAGCTTGTCTAACTCTAATCTGCAATCATATTGTGTCAATAATAGATTAATGATGGCATCTAAACGAAATTTCGTTCGGTCGGAATCCGACCAAACTGGCACTTCGTCATTTCGACAGTTGGAATTTCGACTGACTTTCCAAACTGCTCGGTCGGAATCCGACCGTCGAAGTTCCGATCGACATCGTCGGATTTTTCCGAACAAGCTTCAGTCGGACTCCATCACCGCAATAGATAACTTCAACAACGCAATACCTTTCTCAGAAGTGTCCCAACGAAGTCATCCACTCGTTCGTTCACCGCAAGTGATATGGCTGAACATGCGCACAGCATCACCATCACATTCTCACTTACTCTTCCACTTCTTTCAACCATATCAACTAGTTCCAATAATTTTGATGACTAAATTATCATAAGAATTCATTGCTATCTTCAGTGAACAATCACATTGATAATAACAATTGAAACGTACCGATTCAAAGAAACAGGCACGTTCGACAAGAATTTTCAGAACGTTTTCACATTCGTACATCATTGCTGATCTAAATGAATATTCTCTTCACATGGTCTGTCTCTATCATTGATTTCATAACAACATCAATATCAATAATACTTCAAATAATTGCTGCTGTCCAAATGTTGCACAATACGCTCATACTGTGCAAGTGAACAACGCTCAACTGTCGATAACACCTCCACTATATTTCCATTCCCTTCTTCCAACACACTCGTACGTCGCACCGCCGTCAAAAATTTTTTCATATCACTGAAACACTTATCTTCACACACAGATAAATATACTCATCAAAACAATAACGATGATAATAATAAGAATGAAGAACAACCACTCATGATCGAACGAGAATACTTCATCTGGATCAATAACGAGCGCACTTAAGAAACCAATCAAATGAGCACAAGCTTTTGGATAATTATTTGGTAGAGTAACGACTGCAGCAGTCATGTCTGTCACATCTTTCGAATACTTACCCAGCAACGAACACGTCTTCATTCCGCTTCCTCAATTAATTTCATTGTGCATTAGAATAAAGTGTCAAATATTTAAGATTCTCACCAGATCGCAATGCGTACGACAGAATGTGCAAATACCAAGTAAGTATACTTTCTGTTTCGTCCCTTTTCCATTCCGATTCCGATTCATTCAATTCGCGCACAAATGCCCATAATAAATCAATTAATAATCTACAATCGATTCATTAGTACTATCATAATTAAATCATCAACAACACCAAAAATAACCGTGCAATCTCATCAGCAGGCTTATATCCAAGTTGTTCGAGTCTTGAAAAGATCTGATCCTCATCCAGTACACAAAGCCAGATGAAGATGAAAGGTGCCACACAGATTGTCCGCTGTCGTGCACTCCACTCCTGATAATCAAACACTATTTACCCAAAATAAACAAATCAACAAAAACCAACCGTTCGCTGAAGTAACGTCAACAATATCCCGTAAAACCTATCAATCGGTCTAAACACAATCGAATGACACGACCGCAACGCTATCGAAACACTAAACGTCGTTCGCAAACTCCATTCACTACACTCATCCACTCTGTTCAATAACATCTCGTAAAACGATAACGACACTTTACACCATCTGTTATTATAAATTTAAACAGTTTATTGAATTATTTCCATCTCAAACTCATATAATCGAAATCTACAAATTTTCAGTTGATAAAAAGAGTACGTTTGCTCATCAGCGAGTGTTGAAGCACCGTAAAGGAGAAGGGTCCACAGCTGAACTAATTCTGTTGGTTTTTGCTTCCATAAGTTTGCTGCATCCGTCAATATCTTCACTAATCCAATTTCGAAACGACATCGAACACCGATATAATCAGTCAGCACCACTTGCAGGCAATTCAGTGCTGCAATTTATTAAAGTAATCACCACGCATCTACAAGTATATTACCAACCGTGAGCTGCAAGATGTGGCTTTGAATCAGCTGCAGCACTCAGCAGAACTTCACTGAACGAAATCACCTTATTTGCATCAATGATCGTCTGACCTTGACTTCGAATATGCGATAATACAGAGAGAAATTCAAAAATTGAACGCATCAGACGGCCTTCATCACTTTCCATTGCCTCGTTGCACCTTCAATAGACAATTATTAAACACTATACTAATGACAACACTTCAAATACACTAACCATACTCTTTTTGTCATTTCGTTCAACTGCGATGTTATAAGATTCAACAACCGTGTCTCAGGATCTATCAACGTGAAATTGATTCCATTACGTACTAATTCGCATAGCAAATTCAATATCTTCAATAACAAAAATTTATTAATGCACAAATTCGCTACCGATTAACACAATAACAACGATAAAAAATTAATGATAAAAGCAATCTCCACTGGTGCAAACTCGACCACAACATGACAGTAGAGTGCCAGCTGTTCCATTTAATCAAAATGCAATAGTTTCGAAAGTGAAAAATGCAAAAGTTAATTGAATACCGCTATCTGAACATCACACGAGTTTGACGCTTGATAAAAGCGCATGCTCATCGAGACGAACTCCTCAAAATGTTCGATATGTTGAGCAACTAATGACACCTCGCTGCAGTGTGCTTTCCATGTTGTATCTTTGCGTAGCCATCCAACATTCCTTATATTATATTTATACTTCACCAATTGTAAATACAAACATATTCGTACTTCAAACTTTAGAAACAAAAGGAAATTAATTGTCGTAATAATGATAACCTCAAGAGATGTGCCTTGAAGTATTCGTTTTTGCCAGAGTTCACCACAAATTCCGTGAATAAATTTGCACTTTTTAATAAATACGCCTCGAGAATATCTTAAAAGAACAGAACGAATGTTTTATGCACATCAATACTATTTTTAATGGATCAAACTGATGAATGAAGTATGCAGCTGTTATCAAAATGAAAGTCAATCAAATCAAAATTAATCAGTACCATGCGGTGGTTCGTAATTCACTTCAACCAATAACATTCTTCGAAGCATTGTTATCGATAAATTTGCTGCGTTTCGACCGAATAACGTTTTGATTATTTGCGTTACAAGGCGAATGGTCTCCACTGGTGCAAACTCGACCACAATATGACAGTAGAGTACCAGCTGTTGTAATCAATCAAAATCTAATAGTTTCCACAAAAACGAGAGTGAAAATTACAAAATTTAATTGAATGATTAATGGTTCAGTACTTCCTCGACGAGATGTTGTATGGATGGAAAGAGTGTCATTTCGAGAACACACGACAGACTGTTCAGTGCTGCGATTAATAGTGAAGAGAATCGTTTACGTACATCGCTATTTAAACTGCTCTGCAAATACGATTCTTATCATCACTGTTACTAGACCGCAACAATAGCAAAACTCACCAAATAGTTGACGTAAGCACCTCGCATTGAGTCGTAGCAATACTTCAGATTCGTAGATAATAAGAATGACGTCTGAATTAGATTAGAAGCAGCAGTTGAGAGTTGTTTACGAAGTGGTGATGAAGCGGATGTATAACGATTCAGGATGCGATTCGTCATCGCACTCAGACTCAACGGCGATGACGACCACTGACTCACACCCCCACTACTAATCGAAGAAGATGAACCAGAACCATACAGCTGTGTCAGACGTTCTGTTCTACGATCCATCACCACTGTATAATACAAATTTAAAATCCTTAAAATTCAATATTATTGTTATTGTTATGGTACGCTATTGGCATTATCACTGTTAGAATATTAGCATTACTATTCAATAAACCATTTGAACTGATGCTACTAACAAAATATTTCTTTAAGTAGAAGTGCATTTCACTTACCTTAATGACAATGTCAACAACTGATTGATTATGTCAGCAGGAGGGAGTTTTGGTAGTGATGTATGAGGAATGTCAACAGCAACTGCCTTAGCGCATTGTATTGTGCCTTGATCGGTGAATGCTGCAAACAAAAGACGATTGCAAGCTTGAAAACTGAAAATAAATTCGAATAAACACACCCGCAAAGAGCGATGAACAAATTTCGGCGATATTTGCGATTGTTTGCACTGATGCGCATGAGGTTAATGCCTTATCCAATAACGATTGAATTGAACCAATTCTTGCCAGTTCATTGTTTGCTCCACTTAACCATGCTTGCTGATAACATGATGGTGAATACTTTCTTGACAGACTCATCAAACCGGCTATTAAACCCGTCTGCAATATAACAATAATCTGTTATTATTATTACTATTGTTACTACTATTGCAATAATAAATGAACCTTTCAAATGATACACACATATAGCTTTCAATAATTCGACGACAAACATGAATTCAAAATAACCGCTAATGATAAGTATCAGAATAATGGTCAAACCTGACAGTTCTCGTCATTAGATGAAAGCAATAACTCAAATACTTTATGCAGTATTACTGACAAATTTTCTGCCAAATTAAAATCCATCTGTTCCGTACCAAAATTGTATTGAATTCCTAG
>JAPYMA010001802.1:0-38431 GCA_035041965.1 Anisakis pegreffii | reverse complement strand
ACTTTAGTTCAGTTACGTATTGCTATAATAAATATAATAATTATTACTTATATATAATAATAAATATAATAATAATTATTTATATATAACAAATAAAATAAAATAATAATAAAAAGTACCCTGTAATCGCTGAGCTAGTGCCAGCTGGCTGTCGAAGTCCGCATGTGACATCATCAAATTATATACAGCCTCGCGATTCGCCTCCACTGATTCCTTTATTATTATTATTAATTAATTAATAATAATATACAATAATAAATAATATATACATTAATAATATACAATAAAAATAATAAATAAATAAAAATATACCAAGACAATTTGCCTCTCGAAGAATATTTCCAGTTGCTGTCGTTGATTCTTCAGTTGACTCAGCGCCGCGCTCCACTGTCCAGCCTCGTCAAGCCCCGCCCCTTGCTCCGCCCCCTCCAAGCCCCGCCCCCTACCGCCACACTGTCTCAATTCGGCCAATTCAGTCAACTGCACGTCCAACAACCAGAAAACGAGCGCGTCTCGCCGAATCATATCCTTTAATTATAATAATAATAAATATAATAATATATAATAAATATAATAATAAATAATATAATAATAAATAATAAAATAACCTCCGATGACGTCATTTTATTCAGCTGCAACTCCAAAAATCGCTTCAATCCGTCACGTCGATTCTCCTGGGTCGACAAAAAATTCAACACCGAAATTTCGAACGGGTCCGTTGATTGGGCCAGCAGCTCGGCGGCAGCGATGAATCTGCAATAATAATAATAATAAATATATAATAATATATAATAATAAATAATATATTCATTGTTTTTTATTGTTATTAATATTATATCTACCTTATTGTGCATTCGATAACTTTCTACAAATTAAGAGCTTTTTTGAAATTTTTTAAATGCGAACTGTTGTGAATTGGTATCGACCGATTATTAAAATCTATCCTTTCAAATTTACTCGAAACAATATGTAGATGACATATATGCATACATATGAATTCATAATACAACTACTTATCCATTATAATAAAAATGCGTATTTTATGATATTTGATATGTAGATATGGTTTAGAATTTGCTTTTGCTTTGCAATGCTCTGACGATCGTACGTTCGTATATATGTCTGTGTATGTGTGTGGTGTGTGCGTTTGAGTGAAATTCATTCAAATAATTTTCAACATTCGAATTGATTCAGCTTCACTTGAGTTGTTTTAATTTGATAATATTGATTGTGAGAGAGAAGAAAGTTCGTGAAATTGTGCTTTGGGAATGGAGGGAAAAAATTAAAAGATAAAAATAAAACAACCATTCAAAAAATTGTTCAAACGTTGAATCGGATGACTGACTAACTAAAAGAACAGTGTTAGAGAGGAAGGAGGCTTATGATTACTTGTTTACAATCTACTTACGTCTATTAGAGCATCTGAAAAAAAAAATTGTTCGGATGCAAAAATGTAACTCATCCAAATAGAATGCGAACGAAATGCTTCATCTCACTGCAAGTGCTGAAGTTAATCTCTTAAAATTTAAGCTTATTGCAACTGAGAAATTCAGTCATATAAATATTTTTCAAAAGAAAAATCTTCAACTTCACTATACTTTATTTCCTCTTTTTTTTATGCGTATTCCAGTTCCAAAAAAGTACCCATCAAATTCTGTGACTCAATATGGTCATTGTCACCGTTATTATTCAATTCACAACCATATTCCTTTCACTCTATAATATCTGTGTTTACTAAGTTGTATACAATCAATGATAAAATTAGAATCTGGAAGGTGATTATTCATTAATTTTTATTCATTTTAAAACAGCGTATGAATGCATTCAAATTTTTATGCATTTCAAAACTAACAACATAAAAAATTGGCTAGGAGACAATCAACGCTTCTTTTTGTGCTTACATTCAATTTCTGTATGATGACTGATAATTGATAAAATCGGCATATGCTTGTATAGGCTTACATTGAACACATAAATAAATAAATTTGCTCACGGAAGATGTATGAATGCGATTTCATCATGGCCTGCATGAAAGCGTGTCACTGAATGAATAAATGGTGCATGCTTATTGATTTTGTACCGTATTGTTATTGAACACACATATTATTGTACGCTGCTGAGTTGTATAGCGCCGATCATGCGAGAGAACGTTTGTGCGCCGATCATTTGGGCACGAGCTCGAGCTGACTCTGTTCATGCCATTTTCTTCATTACGCGCTGCGAAAATGCCATCTAAACAGTAGGACATAAGCGCAACAGTATTTGTATACTGCTGGTGGAAAATTTTGTATTGTCTAATATCTTTTTATGATTTATCATTTGTTTTGACTTGATGTGATTATGCAAAAGTATTGTTCCATATGCACAATCTGCTAGCTAATATTGATACAGTCTTCATGCATGCTTCCCCTTCAAACGTTCACTATATTCACTGGCCAAAGTTTTTCTTTAAATCTTTATCATCAGTTTGTCATTATTCTCTTACGTAATTACAATCACTGATAATAATGTCGTTTTGAACAAATTTTTTGAATACAAGCTTAAGGAGGTAATAAGTTGGTAGTGAAGAGTTTGGATGAGCAGCTAGGTCCAGTGAGCTAATTCAAATAGCTTTAGACAGTGCAAGCAAATAATTGCAATTGAATATGATCAATGATTTTTGTTTTTTGTTGAATAATAAATTGTTTTTGAGACGTGGCGGTGCGATTACCGCTAGATGCCGTCCTACTTCATCAACAATAACAACAACAGCAGTAACAGCGCAATCAAACACCCTCACTCCGTCATCATCGTGCCCGTTCTCTCCAGCACCTTCAGAGCTGAAACCATCAACGACGAATACATCTATAACGGATGTTGATGATTCTAATTGTCATTTGAATAGGATAGAAGAACAAGAGCAGAAAAGTGCTCGTGTTCAAGTGAGCGATCGTCCAAGTTCAAGCCGATCCAAGAGCACTAGTCAAAACAAGAACCCAGTGCAGAGCAAAGGCTCAATTCGAAACAACGAAAATGCCGAATGCAAGTTACGGAGACGTGTAACAAAAGCGAAACTAGTGCATCGTCGAACACTAGCACATTATGATGAGCAAGTGAATGCATTCCGTAGACTGATGACACCAAAACTTTTCGACATGGCTCTTGTTGTGAGTCTCGTTGAAAGGTTCGTTTGTAACTCATTGATTTCTCAGGTCGATTTAAACACGATTCATGATGAAAGCGAAAACGAATAAAGTTCACTCATTGCAGAAATGAATCGAACGAACTACCGTATAAAAATGTAAAAAGTGCTTACGTACCTGTTGTCTCATATCGATATCCGGAGCTAGAAGAGGACAATGGTGATGATAAGCGTAGTACTCAACGGCAACGTTCAACTGTCGAATGTGCTGATCTATTTATTCCCGATTTTACGAGGGCTCATCCCTATCATTCCACAAAAGAGTGGACTGGGAACGAGGAATTCATGCTCACACTAACCGATGAACATGGAAAAAGGTAACATCGCTGATTGTTATTTTTACTGCCATTATAACCCACTACCACCGTTGTCATTATTGTTATTTCTAGTGTTATGATTTTTCAGGACATTTGCATATTGCATCAAATACTTACCGCGAGAGCGAGTGTTCGACACTGAAACAGGTAATTAAAACGAATGTCAAAGGAATTTGAAATCTTTCTCTCTGTAGGAATAATCCATTTTTTTCGTCTCGAAACGAAATCGAACCAAAATTCTTCCAGCGTCAACCTCATCAGCAGCAGAGTTATGTGTGAATGGCGGTTGTATGATGGCTGAAGTATTCGCGATAATCTCACCGATTCATGCTCCTACTTTCTATACAGCACTCGCCAGAGAATGCGTCAACTATTTGCAACAAGGACGATCAACACTCAAAAATCTACTTGATGCTGTCTTCAGACGACCGTTCCCTAGTAACGGTAGTGATAATGACAATAATCGTAACGATAATAATAACGATAATAATAATAATAATAATAATAATAATAATAACGGTGATAATAATAATAACAAATAATGGTACCAATAATGATATTTTAATGAAATTACTTATGCTTTCCATCAGGTGGTACACTTTGTGTTGCCGAAACAACCGGTCGTACAAAGAAACGTGAAATAGTGATTCGAAGTCAAGGCCCTACTCCTGGAAGGGCTGATTGCTCGTCAGTTGTTAAGAGGATGGGTGCTGAGGTTACAGTAAGCGTTTTGGCTGCTTTATTGGCCGAACAAAAAGTGTTGATCGGTGGAGATTCGGTAATTTCTTGTTGTAGTAATTATAATGTCATAACCGTAACAGTATTATTCAAAATTTGATCGGTCAATAAAAGTGTGAAAAAGATCAAGAATATGAAAAAATTTGCTAGCAAATAAGTGACACTTATAATAAGGAACTAAACTTACAGGTGCAGTCCGTATGTCATGCGGTACAATCACTCGTCTCGTTACTTCAACCATTCTCATGGCCATACACGCTCGTACCTGTTCTACCAGATACGCTTCTTGAATTAGCCAATTCACCAACACCTTATTTACTTGGAGTTTTAAGGTTATTAAACTGATTCAACCGCTCTTTCTCATCTATTCACCGATTATTCATTTCATTTTTTTGCAAAAGAAAAAATTCATTTTGATCACGACCAATCAGTTCGAATTGCTCACATCGCATTATTGCTTCGCATTTGTTGAATGAAGAAGCGCACAACTGATAAATAAAATACTTGCAAAATTTTAAGCAAATCCTCTGTAGTATCTTCCAATTTTCAAACGTTTTCTATTCTTTTCAGAAATAATCTTTACAAGTTAAGAGATTTATTAGTTGGTGGTTATCATAATAGTAATTCTTATGATAATAATGATGCAGATGATGATCTCATACAGGTCAGTTATTTTACTCGTTGGATTACCATTTATGGAAGTGTTACGTTGATATGTTGAAATAATATCTGTACGATCGGCACTGATCAGTCTTTCATTCATAACAGTAATAATAATAATAACAAATAGTGATCTAAATATATTGATACAAGTTTGTTTGATGGCTACTCTCAATTGATGGCGACGATGATAATGGTAATAATAGCGACAAAGTTAATCATTCCGTAATGACTGCAAATAACTCGAAAAGAAACTGCAGGATGATGTGATAATTGTTGATCTTGATGGAGGCATATTTGTACCTCAACCATCTGAGCAGTATAACGCTGCACAAAGTTTGGATTATAAAGAGAAGAGTGCATTGGCGTTATGCGAAAAATTATTACTGCCGAAGAAATTAGCAATGAATTTGATCGTTTCGTTCAGAGAGGCACTCGCAAATGGACCTGGTCCTGTAGCTGATGATCTTATTCAAAAGGTTGGTGCGTCACTCATTAATATCATTGCACAGCTGTTCTCTCATTCTTCAGATTTGTGCACATAACGGAAGTTAGCAGTTCTTCATCTATATGATTTAGATGTAATAAAGTGATAAATTTGAGGCAATGTTAACATGGTTGGCCTCACTGGTTGGACATTACAAATGGTGTGGTTTACTGAGGTCGTATACGGCGGATTGTGATGGTGATCCAGAGCCATTACGTCTCTCTTTAACACAACTCGTCAACGCTCATGAATCCACTTCTGCACGTCGTTTCACTGAGTGGTTCGTTGAAACGGGTCTGTTTCGCGATTGGGTTCGTAGACGTGTAAGTGATATTTTCATCAATATTTCTTTCATGGCATACGAACGTTTTACTTCCATTTGATCGCAACATAAAAACGACTTCATTTCATTTCTCGTACGATACAATCGCTGCAGTTCATTGCAGGTATGTAGCACACCTGAGATACGTAATCGAATTTGGATCGCCGGTGAAGATGCAGCCAATCAACGTCTCGATGAGCTTGCTGTAACTTTTGCACCTCAATTAAGCAACACCTCATCATTCAATAATCGTTTCTCACACATTCTATCACGAGCACATCGTGCTTTGTTCCGATCACATTTACATAAAAAATATTGAAAGTGTGAATTTGATTTGATTTAATCTTGAAACAGAATCACGATCAAAATTGTTTTGTTCACCGATTTTTGCGGTTAATTTAGTAGTTTTTGAAGTCATCCTAGACGTTTAGCAGTCAACTCTCCTAGAGGTGTTCGTTTATGTTTTTTTATTTGATTTTCATTTGTTGTATGTGCTGAACTGTTTTGATTGATTAACTGATTCACAAAAAATCCTTCAAATTGTTATGCTAACTGTTTCAATAACAACAGAATTGATTTAATTCATTACGTGTAATCGGTTTTTTGTGTATATTTGTGTCAACACAAAATGCTCTGTAAAGTTTTATTCTTCACTTCATAAAACTTACTCTAATCAAGTATTATTGTTTGTTGATGTAGTACCGATTTGAGATTGTTTTATTTAAAGCCTATATGAACTGATATTGATTTATGAACTATTATTGTCTGTTGTGTATTATTCGTGCGATTATATGTTTTTGTTTTTTTTTGCTCAGTATAAAAGTGTTCATTTGAATAAATAATTCAGGATTTTCGTTTAGCTGAGAACACGCTCTGAACTGACACTCAAAAGAAAAAACTACATAGTCATCAAGGTCCAAACCTACGTACGGATTCTGTCTGCCCAACAATGAATGTTCACCGTGATATTGTGGTCATCGAAATAAAGTACATACTTTTAAAGGTGCTGTTGATATCAACGCTGATTTTTCTCATTGATGAGGACGTTCTGGAGCTAAACGAATTTCAAGGAATAAATAATTTTTGCTTATTTCGATAACATGCTTGGGACGGCAAAATGTTTATTAGAATTACAATTAGTTACTCGATTGGTTCAGCTACGTTTAATTATGCGAAATACTTATGGCGAATAATTAATTACTGGAATGATGAGTGGTTTTATTCGGTTAGCCTACCTTGTTTGCTTAGCCAGCAGGGTGGCGTCAATTAAGGCTAAAACTATGCGAAAGGGAACACATTTTGTTCAGCAGGGATACGAAACTTCAACAGCCTGACCAATCTAGTGAGTGTTTTTGTTGTCCAGATAACACCAATAAATTCACATCCATTGAAGAAGAGTCAACGGATTTAGAAAAGTAAGCAACCGAAGAAATGAAGCGAAGGTAATTTTGCAAACGGCGAATATAAATCCGCGCTCCATACCTAAAACTTCAAGATTACTTATCATAGACATGTAAGATAGCGACTGAGCAATACCTTCAAATCATCACACTTCCCAGGGTAATCCCCTCACCAATATTGTTTCCTCACAAGGATAACTTCATTCCTCAACCCTCCTATTTCTTACCACTTCTATTTCTTACTAAATATGATTCAAACCTTCAAAACTTCATAACGCAACTCGATCAACAACCAAAGATGACTGTTTCAAAAAACAAAATCACAACACGACTATACGTAACAACTTCAGTGATTATTTGCATTCACGACAAAACAAGCACCCAAATAAATTTTCACTTTATTATTTCAGTATCATTCGATCAGACCAATGAGTAAACAACCGGCAGCGAGTAAAACTGGAACTCAACCGTTGCTATACATTGACAGCTCTGATAAAAATGATAATAACAATGCCAGTAATAATAATAGTGGTAAGAATAATAACGATAATAAAAAATAATACACATACACAAAGTAACAAATAGTTAATTGTCTAATCAATTGATGAATAACGTATCGCATTATTAACAAATCAGGAATTACAAAAAAAAACCCACAAATAAACAAATAAAATAATCAACGGAACACGTCATCAAAATTAGAACAAAAAATCGCTTGTGAGCAATACGAACATTTGGAAGAAAAAATTGGAAAATTAGAACAGTTCGGAAGAGAATTTCTTTTAAAATGTTGATTACAAACAACACTTCAAACTGAAATGATCAAACAAAAATGCTCTTTTAACCTATAACAACGCAAGTGAATATATTCAAGAACAGTACCAAAATTGCAATCGTTAAATTCATTGTATTGAACATCATATACAAAAAGTGATTGATGTTTCCAGACAACCTCTTAAAACAATTTTCATTTCTCTCTTGTACAATTTTTGTTGAACCCCTTCATCCTTCCTAAAAAACGCCTCATATATTTTAGTCAAAATTTTCCAAACCCCCCACCCCCCCTTTCGATTTCAAACTTTCCCACTTCAGAAGAAAACGCGTCCACCCATCCATTCATGAATTGAATTTTCTCCCTCCCAAATGAACTAACTATATGAATGAATAAACTGAAAGTAAATCGACTCATCAAAAGTTGAAAAAAAAACTAAGCTGTAAACCTTCCTACAACAACAACTAATTTCTCTCAATCTGCATCAACAAGACAGTTAATACCCTTTGAATTAATAATTCTTGTTCAGATTGAAAATAACAAGGAGAGATATTGATTTTTGATAAGCACACATAAATAAATAAACAAATAAAAAGATAAGAAGAAACTCAGCGTTGGCAAAATATGAATACATTATAAAACACAACTTTAGATGAACTCTAATTTTAAAAAAAAACGAAAAAGGTTATGAAAAACAATTTTTGCCGACTTTCAATTATTTGAATGCACACAAAAGAGAAGCGACGAATTTGAAGCGTTCAGTTGAAAAAAAAGACTTGAACTGACTAAATAACAACATAATTTGGCATATAATACAAACACAAACATCACACACGCAATCTAATAATCTTAAACTCAAAACTCATTATAATAAACAACAACTTATTTATAACATTGTATCAAATTAATTACAAATAGAATAACATTAATTAAACAACATTATTTCTACTAGAATTCGAGAAAAATCAAGTGCTGAAGCATGATCTGTAATGATCGCAGAACGAAGTAATCAGAGCAGTAATAGTACTAATGATGATAACACTTCCATCAATAATGCTCCTCATAATAACGACGATAATAATAATAATAAATAAATAAGAAAATAATATGAACTACTCCTCATAACGCTAGTGGCTCAAGTTCTAATGTTGCTGATGATATAACGCAGCAACAGATTGCTGAGGCTGCAGTTCTCCCAAAATCGTGCGGTTTGTAGCGGGAGGTTTGCTGAAAACATTCGATGTGGAAACTTAATCTTTCAATATCAATAATAAGCACTATTTTAGTAGTGATAACAATAAATAATAATTCAGTGCGAACAACATACACATTTCAGTCTGTCTGCTTCGCTTGTCTAGGAGATGCGAAATCTCTTCCCTATCATCAAACAGCAAAAAAAGGAAGCTCACGAGCAAAAAGTACTCTTCGATAATTTCATTGCAAATAATCCAACAAATGAAAATTATATGACTGAAAAAGTTTACTCGAATGCTGTGATCGTTTGAAGAGGTTTGAGTATGTCATTATGCTGTGGTTGATGGAATGGTGACGAGAGTATACGATAATGACACTGAGGCATCGTGGCTGCGTTTGGTGGCGCTGAAAGTTCATATTACAGCAACACAACAATACGTTTTAATCATAATAATAACAAAACCAATACAAATATTAACAAAAACAATGCTCACCTCTATTCACTGTGCCCAGGATGGCACTCATTGAATATGCAGCGGCTGCAGCCGTGTGTTGGATTTGATGATGGATGGCAGATGGGTGGATCTGGGAATGAAATCCAGATGAATTAGGTTGGATAGGATTGAACGCGATGAATGGAGATCTCGTGGATATAGCTGATGACATCACAGAGTCTGGGCGATGGATTACTGCAGATGCTGCTAGTGATGCTGACGCTCCACCTTCCTGAAATATCAATTTTTAAAATCGTAATTTTGGAAAGCAAAAAGCATTCACATCTCACAACTGTCCATTCATTTTTCCCTTCATCAAACAAAAAAGTTCTTTTTTGTCTGACTCAAAGCGTTTGGAAAATGCATCTCGTAAACTTTTTTGGTAACCAATTCGAATTCACTTTCAACGAATTCGTCGTTTATCACAAACAAACTGATTTCTACAGAGGCAATCGTTCAGTATCATAGAATCCTGTAGATGAGATAACGAGCCGTATTACAAGTCGTTATCACGCAAACTGCCAACACAGTGGTCGAACGACCCCACTGCTCCGTTGCTAATGAGGGCTGCCGCCGACCAACGACGACTCAAAAACGTGGACGCAAAGAGAAAACCCGAAACTACATTTAAAGACGAGTCAAATTCTCTCGAATAAAAGCATTGTTATAATGAGTGCTACTACTATTGTATGCTTTTAAAAACAGCAGGCAGTATCGACAGTATCAACTGTTACTCAATAATCATTGAAAGAACGAAAAATGAAAAACAAACAATTTTTTGGAATGCATGCGGTTGTTTCGGATCGTGTATTTGATAAGAAGAGCTACTATTGCTGCCACTTAGAATGTTTCTTTCATTGCCATTCAACTTCATCATGCAATATTTTCGTGCAACGTTCGACTGTTGTTGCTGTGAAATGTTGTTGTTGAGCATCGACAAATGCGCACATGATAGTCCACCGCCACTTCCACTAACACTCATCGGGACAGCCGAATTTTTAGCGAACTGGAATACAGAAGAGGACTTTTATGTGGAAGAAATTTTAGTCAAATAAAATTCATGATAAAACTTCTTCACTATCAGCAGCAGGATCTATCTATAACATCAAATCTTTCTTTTCTCTCACCATATTTCAAAGGGTTTTAGCTCAAAGGCTAGAAATGAAATTAAACTCCACGCACGAACTTCAAGACAAGAAGTCTCAAAATGACCCGAGGAAAAAACTGATACCTGAGCTTTTGGCTTGACAAGAATGGCGCCTGATGGTGTACGGACCAACGGCACGACACCGCTGGCCGTTGATTTTGGTGATAACATTAGATTTGTGTGGGAAGCAGCAAAACCAATCAGAGGAGGGATATTCTCATCGTTGATCATTTCCGAATCACTAAAGGATATTTGAGATCGGCTGGCCGAAACGGGAGATGAGGAGGATGACTGCAATATTGAATGAGAAATTTCTGATGATTTCAGATCTCGACTTTGGCTAGGTCCACGTTTAGCGAGGCAGCCCTTCGACGACGAAGTGGCAACGCCAAAACTGATCGCTTCTTGAAGGCGACGTCGTTCTTGTTCTGATGCAGCCACCAAAATGTCAAAGTCGCACCTGAAAAATAAACATAGCCAAAAAAACTTCATCAATTCATCCGACGAAATATTTTCAAATCGATCCACTTTGAATGTTTATAAGCTAGAAATTTGGCGAACAAAATGTTTTCTCTTCTGGAAGGAACTTCGTCGTGTGAAAAAAAGTACAAATGTTTGCAGCAAAGAAACACTTTTTGCAAGAGTTCAAAGAAAACTTCAATCAGTTCATTGTACACAAATAATTTATTCATTTTAATTCATCACTTACTTTTGCCGTGCAATTTCAACTTGATTCGCAGCGGATTGTTGCCGCTGTTGCTGCAGAATTGCATTGTTGCTGATTGCTCGCCGCAGATTACTACCATTTCTATTCACTGCATTCAGTTTGGAAATTTTCACATTTACATTTCCATTTTCATTATTATTGTTTAAAACGGAAAACCCGATCCGTTTTAGTGGTGGTGCTTCAGTTATTTCAGTTGAATTTGTTTCATTCTTTGAAATTTTGGAATATTTTCTCGTAGATGATGATTTTGAAGCAGATGATAAGCACGAATTCTCTGATGATCGAAGCACAGTTTTTTCGGATAGAGATCGTCTCGTCAGTAAATTATTCTCATTAACATTCGACGCCTTCAACATATCCAATCTACCAGCGCTCGCTTTTTCTGCTAAATTTGGAAATGTTATAATGAAGAATTCAAACCACAAAATTCCGAATGCTCCCATTCGAATGAGACACTTTCACAATCAATAAGCGAAAGTTATATATTCATGAATTTATTTACGTTCTTCGTTGAGTTCAAAACAAATTTAGTAAGAAAATAATGAATATTATTTGCTGAAAACTCGCCGTCTGGTTCTGGCCCGCAGTAAACAAAAAGTGGAATTTTCTTTGTACCAAATAAATAATGAACTTTCTTGATGATACCCATCGCAACCAAAACATTCGCTATATCGTATAAGCGACGACATCGACCTATCAAATAAATTTTTTGATGACAGTAGGAAAAAAAACGGACAAATAATAATTTTGTTGGCAAAAAAGTTGAAAAATCATTCCAGTCCGATGGGGACCAAAATTGTCGTTTGTTTATTGCAATTGCGAAAATGAAAAATTTCCCAAATATCTATTCGAATGCGTATTGTTCAGACACTCAAAAACAGGATACGATCAAAATGATGATATCACATAACCAACTTCGACTTGGTGGTTCGAAACCCTCACTATCAGCATCTTTAATAAGCACAGTACTTGCAACATCCAAACTTACACGTCGACGATCCTTCTGAAAATAAATAAACAAAAAATGAAAACAATCAAATCAAAATGATATTATCATCTAATAAAAACAATTTCACAATAATAATCCGACTCAAATTTTCCCGAGAGATTCTTCAAAACTTCTCCCAATTGCATCGGTTGTTTCGAAACACTTAAAGATATATTCGCTTCTATGCCCGCATTTTGAATCACGGCAAAAATCGAGCAAAACGAATTTCTGGGAGGATCGATTTCAAATCAGGCTGCATGCTGTGATTGCTTAAGCATTCAACCTTGGTGCTGTGCCTTCGCCGTGAATCTTTTCGTTAACGAAACCTTTCCTCTCTCTACCAAACTGAAGTGTGTGATGCGCGGAAAAAACTAAAACATTTTGAAAAAATTTGAAACGGAAAATAGAAAACAAACTTACCGGATTGCACAAAAGCACCATTAAAAAACGTCGACATAGTTGGGCTAAAGAATTTTTGGCGTTACGATCGCGTGTAATTTGTTGAGAATTTTTGGTGCTTGTTGAAGTTGGATTCGACAAATTATTTTCACTTCCGAATTTTTTGATCAGAACTCGATTCTCACTTTTTTGAGCTGCTTTTGAAAGGGATTCCAATCTTGGATCATTTTCAGAGTCACAGTCTTCCTCATTATTATTATTATTGTTGGATGATAAACCAACACCAAAGTAACATCCACTATCGTTAAGTGTTGTCTTGTTTGACACGAGCGTTCCTTAAAATATTCATACTCATTACTTAGCCTTGTCATCATTTACCGTGATCATCATTTACTCTTATTATTATTGCAATCATTATCATCAAACACTAGACTACCAATACAATCAGTATTAATCCTGCATGATTAAATAAAGACGAAAATCACTCCTTGTTTGCACTCACTTACCTACAATATCAGCACCTGACCGTTTAGAAGCGGGTGAAAGCTCTGTGAAACTGCACATAGCACGTTCCACTCGATGTATACGCTCTGGTAGACCTTCACTAAGAGCTTGTTGCTGAAAAGAGAATAACTTTTTTAATCTACCCTACCACTCACACAACCACAAATAAGAGAATTCGGTGAATTCAAATCAGTGCAAGCTCGTTAGCTAGCTATTTTAATGCCATGTAAATAACTATGTGCATAGCCATGGATTGAAGATCGTGCATTCACGTACGAAATATTTTCAGTTCATAAGGGTGGTGTGCTGAATGGGATAAGAGCGAAATGAATCGCAAGTAAAGTGAAAGATGAAACCTGAAGTAAAGCCATTAACTGCGGTAACTCGTCCAGACCATGCCATCGATAAAAACTTTTATTCGTTTTACTCATCGCTTCCAACGCTTCCATTACGTTCACAATATCGTAAATACGACGTTTTTCAACGGCTGAAAACCAAAAATGTAAATATTTCACTTGCGGCTTCAATTAATATGGAAATTATTTTCTCTACAAATTATTTCAATCTCCCTTCCCGCCTTTCCTTTCATGAAAATTCAAACAACTTGAAAATCATAGTGTAAGTGCTCTTTTGGAGGAAAACGGAAACCTCTCATATTTATATTTACACTTACTCATCTTTTTCGCAACAGTTTCCAAATGAACATCCGAACCACTTTGAGCTTCTTCACCCATTGCTATTAAAAATCTACAACAAATAAGAATCAAAAACTTGAAGTAGCAGCACGGTTGATAGGAAAAGAATAATAATAATAACTAGTAATAATAATTATTATCATAAATATGACAGCAACATAATTAGTAAAAACTGCACATCATTGCAAATCCGAAAAAAATGAAACTTCATGCACCTAAAAGAACTTTTATGAACTATAAACTATAAAGAACTTTCATCAAAGAACATAAAATAACTATAAAAGAACTTTCATCAGTCAATAAACAAAAACGTAACAAAAGAAACATCACTGAATGGCTAGAATTAAAGAATAAATGGAACAACTGATTAGATCAACATACTTTTGACATAAAAGACCGAGTGATTTCTCTTTTCGAGATGCATTCTGGCTGTCTCCATCTTCACTCTCGTTATCATCCGTAGTATTTGTGGAATCAAGACTTAGTCGACTTCGTTTGCGACTGAGTTTCGGTTGGGTTGGTCTTGCGATTAGCAGTGGCGATATACCACCGACCCCAGACGATGAGCATGACAGCGATAGCGCCGATGAGGTGTTATTCGAAGTGGTTGCTGCTGAGAGGTCGGTTGATAGACTCGACGAATCGAGGCAGTAAGCTGCAAAAAATTTCTCCCTTTCTTTCGTGCTCATTTTTCGTCAACCACATGTCATCTTTGTTGAGATCTTCAAAAATCTTCTCAATGCACAAAATCAATTCCCCTCCTGTTCAAAAATTCCAAAAATCAAGGAATTTCCACCCGCAACAAATTGGTCAGTCATCGATGCGACGCTGTCAGAGATATACACAAATCCAAGTTTGATGTTTTCTCATCATCATTGCCATTGGAAAAAGAAATAGCGCAAAATTCGCGGTCAATCGGCAAGAAAATCCGAACTTTCACGGGACACAAAAACCGTTGAAACGGTGGAAATACTAAATGAGAAAAAAAAAACGATTAGCAACTTGAAGAAATATTCGCATGGTTAGCGTTGCAGTCGTCATCATTTTGAGTTTGCGGTGAAACGACGAATGGTGAGGCTGATGATAAGCATACTGTTGACTGGCGTCGTGTTTCAGCGGTTGCTTGATCGATCCGTTGAGAAGAGTTGAACGACGTCGAATTCGAACTCAACAACAAAGCAGACGCTGTTGTTGGCGATGATGACGATGTGAACTTATTCGCTCCATCGAAATCATTTGAACATATATCAATCTGAATGCAAGGAAATGCAAAAAAGTGTGTGGTTTTGAAATAATAATTTGAATGAAATGATTTTCAAGCAAACCCGAAATTATAAATGCAGAACTTGCTGTCTTAGAGGCATCAGTGGAAAAATGTATGTAACGAAGAGAAATTGGAATGGATATGTGGGCATGAATGAGCAGTAATTGGCAGGCGAGCCAGCCGTTTCATAAACCGGGTACTCACTGACCGCAAAATTGTGTAGACCGAAAGTGAGACTGATCGAATCGATAGTGAAGATATTCTATGTGTGATGGAAACAAAAACATGATCAAAGTCGAAAATTATCTAGAGAAATCTATTGGCGCATTTGAATTAATTTATTCGCTAGCAAGGGTCGAATAGATAAATGCATAATGATGATTTCTTCGAAAAATTTTCAGCAATTACATCACAGTTTTGGTCATTAAAATCAAAGCTGTCTCTACTTTGTATGGCCTTCTAAGAAGTAAATTCATTTGTAAATGTCGTCCTGACTATCTTATGTACTGTTCGAGAATTTGTTCATTTTGGAACGAACGAAATCAGATTTGAATTGCATAACTTGAAACGGCTTGAGAAAGAAAAAAGAGAAACAACGAATTTCTGGACGAAAAATAAACGGATGATTTCGTCTAAAAATGAAAACTGAAACGAGGGAAACTTATACCTCTTCATCATCTGAAGTTGTTACTGTGATTTTGCTCGGATTTTTTTTGTAGCCGACCGAATTTTCGTCTCTTATCTCACCAATATTGCTTTCCTTAATCGGTGCTATCGTCGACATCTCACTCATACTGACTGTTTCGTTTTCCTATTCCACCGTTGAAAAATTCGTTGTGAACCAAAAATATTCAGTCAGTCGGTCAGCCGAAAGCACTCCACGATGTAAAATATCGCGCTTGATTGTTTATTGTCAATGAATGATCGTTTAGCGGATGAATTCAATGAAAAGTGAAGCGGTAAGTGAGTCAGTTAGTTAGATGACTGCATGCTTGACTGATTATGGATATCTGAAATCTGTCATTATGAATCTAAAATCTTCTCGGTCTCTGAAACTATCGTCGAAATATATCAACGAACTCGGACACGAACAAATTCAACTGTCGATTGCTTTGTATCACCGAAGGTAAAAACAGTTAGAATAATGATGAAAATCATAATCATAATAAAAACAACAACAGTAATAATAAAGGTTTTATTAACGACACTAATAAACATTATGAAGAAAATAATAATAACAATAGTAATGATGGCAATAGTAATAACAATAATTATAACAGTGAAAATACTGATCGTTTTCGCTGGAATAAAATTCGAATGAACAAACCAATGAAAAGAATTAGAATGAAAGCACGACTGAAAAGTCCAAAGTTAAATAAAATGTGATGATTATCACTAGTCCATGAAAAATTTGTCGCGAAAAACACATAGACAAAAAGCTACAGTTACTCGAACAACAATTTAAATTTCTCTGAAGACTCCAGCTCGGAAATATTTAGGTTCAATTTGTTCAGCTCAACTCTCTCCTCTCTTGCTTACTTATTATTAATGATTTGTTCTTAGATCAATATGAATAAACAAAAACTGAACAAAAGCGAGACTAACGAGCGCGAGACCTTTATCCCTGAGGCTAATACACCACTGTAAATCTGTCTGATCGGATGAATGTATTGTTACTCATACGGATGAAACGCTTGTACCACAATAATAAAATTTATTATCTTACCTCTTGAATTATGGTCAATCTCAGACTCAGATTCACGCAAAACACTAGGCTTTAAGGATCCCATCTGACTAGTTCCGATCTCATCTGATTAGTTCCAAGTCAATCCGCCGAAATATCAGCAAGTTCAGGAAAGACAGGCTCCTATAGGTTAATTTTAGCTTTAAGGAGCTAAAATTAACCTATAGAAGCCTGTCTTGCCTGAACTTGCTGATATTTCGGCGGATTGACTTGGAACTAATCAGATGAGATCAGAACGGCGGATCAGATTAAACCTATGAAGAGATAAATGAATAAACGAAAATGCGGGAACGAAAAGGAGAAGAAAGAAAGAAGAGGAGGAGGCAATGAATAAATGGATCAAGTAGAATGGGAACGAACGAACATATCGTACCCACTTGATTAACTAACTGATCGTTTGATTTTAAGATGATTTTAGATAAGATGGAGATAGATGAGCCAAGATGCGACACGATATGAGGAGCAGAATATGATCATGATTCGTGTTGGGTTATAACGCTATTGCTATTACCGATGCTACGACTGTCTAACTGCCATATTCATGCAAAGCAAATACTAACACTGATACAGATACAAACAAAAATGAAGTCAAAAGAAAGAAGATACTTCCTAGCAAAGTAACGACGACCAAAACAACAACAATGCAATATCCTACCACTAAAACACATCATTATCACTACCTCGTTCATTTAGATTTATTTATCATCCACCATCAAAATGAATACTGACTCACTGATCGAGTGACGCCTACTTTTCGCGCGCTCTTTTGTTGCTGATTTGGCTTATGCCTGCTGCTGCTTGTTGGTTTGTTTGCTGGCTGCTGGCTTGTGAATGGCTGCTGATGGTGCAATAAATGACGAATGATTAAATGCAACGCACGTTCATTATTTGTTCCATTTGATCGTTCGTCCTTTCGCTCAATGAGCCCTTTCCTTCACACATACGTACGTTTTGTTGATATTTTCTGCAGACAAGAAACACCGAACGCTGGAAACCAACCGAACGAAACACATTAGTAATACCGTTATTAGTATTACTGCCGCTGTGCTTATAAACTTTTACATATCCGTTCAGTTTACATTTCATATTAACATTTTAAAAAGTACACACATATGTTACAGATTGGCCAGTATGAAGTAATTCAAGAAAATTCTCCTCGACCTGAACCCAAAAAGCGTCGAATAATTTTGTTCCACTAGTCAAAATCTACAACGAAAAGAACGAAGAGAACAAACAGACAAGCAAGTAAATGTGCATAAGCGAAAAAATTTTGCCACCGAAATAAAGCAAACAAACCAGAATGCAAAAAAATGCAAATATCAAAAACAAACTAATAATTTTCAAAAACTTTCTAAGAATATCTCATACTAATTGGACTATTATCGCTGTTTTTGGACCGTGGTCAACCGGTCAACTAACACTGGTCAAATGGTCAATGGGGTCGTCCATGGGTCATAGGTCATCACCCACTTCTTGTCACCAACATAGCATCATCTTGCTCTCTGCTCTCTTCTTGAGACGATAACAATTGTCTTCATTCAACGGCAACCAGTCACATAAGCTTGTCTATGTGTTGTTTGTGTACGTTTTAAATTCAGTGACCACCTGCTGAGAAAGAAACATCTAAATCAATGTGCATAAATAACAGGCAGCAACTAAATGAAAGAAATTATGCCGAAAGAACCGAAAAATGCTAAAACAAGCGAAAATTATTGTGTTGCTACCGTCCCTAATTGTAATTAAATGTCGTTGTTGTTTTTGTTATCAGAAATTCAATATAATATACATGTTATCAGAAAATCGATTCTTAATTAAACCATCTACATAGTCTTTTTCACGCTGAGTCTCACCGTCTTAAAAATTTAAAACATTCACCTGAATCTCTTGGATTCATCATCATGAACGGAACACTAATATGCGGCTTGTGTGTCTTCTTAAGTTTCCTTTTCTGTTTCCTTTCTTTTTGTTTTCGTTTGCTTGTCGGCTTGTTTCGAATTCTGTAATAACAATTATGAATTCAAAAAATAATCATTATATCTTCCACAATTCTTCAATATGCTACAAAATGTACATGATATAATATGATAAAATACCTTGAAACAACATGAAATGAATTCATCTTTTCATAAGGCAATCCTTCATACAGAGAACATTCAGTTACTTTTCAATTCATCTTCAGATTAGCCTTCATAGAGGGGTAAATTATCCCCTAGGAAGAAGCAGTTGGGGATGGCAGAGGTATTTTGGATTATAATTGAACTTGTTGATAAATTTAAATCTATTCATCGCCAACGAATGTTTTTTTTTTCAGTGCTTTTCGTTGTCAATTGTTGAAGTTTATGTACTTCTTTCTGTAAATGATACTTGTTATAAGAATACTTACGGTGGTTATAAGAATACCTGTTTTATTCCAAGAAATTAATTTCATCGACGATTTTCTGATGTTATGCGTGGAAATTGTAAATTCTTGTAATAGGGCAACGACGGTCTACCATACCATCGAGCGAAGTAATGCGGCTTCCAAGCATGAGAACCACTGATTTAAGTCATCTTACAATTTTATTCATTCTTTTCGTTCACTGCATCGGACGGACGGATGTTCGGAAAGATAATTCAGTATACATAAATATATGTGTGTATAAAATGTATGTGAATAATGATAGCTTTTAGCGGTATATTTATAAAAGTTGGCGCCCAAAATTTTTGTTGTTTGCGATAATCGAATAGGTTGGTGAGTGTTCAGTGTGCGTCGCTGCTTAATCAAACCGTCGGCCACTCTTTCACACCGTATTACCGCAAAGGACCTTATTATTAGTCGTTAATATACATAACAACGTATCTTTTCCTTCATTCGCCAATTCATTGAACGCATTTCTTTGAATTGCTTTCTCCGAAACATTTTCAAACGCTAACATACTTCAAAAACAATTGCAAAAACCAATCTACGTATAACCTGTATTCCTAATTTTTCTATTTCGTACTGCCAATACTTTAACTATTGGTTGATGAAAAGGATAATCTCAATTGTTAACAACACAAGCACATCACACACTGCTCATATTTATATAAATGCGGTTTAACAGTACAACTGATTACTATTATCGTTATAATAATAATTATTATTATAATTATTATTACCATTCTATTATCGTGATCATTGTTACTAGTATTACTTCTATCGTAGATATTATTATTACTGTTATAAGTATTCACAAGCTCATAAAAAGTGAATGATAAAATTTACAACGTCGATTTTGTTGTCCAAACAGAAATTTATGATTTGTTAATAAATTTGCTGTAACTGTTAATCATTTATTTACGATGATCATTACGATTATTATCATTACATAATACTCACTCACTCGTGTATACATACATATAACGAATGCTAAGAATAACGAACACAGTAATAAATAAAGATAAAGATCATTCTGAGCATTTCTCCCTATCTGTCAAAATACGAATTTTAAATTTACTCTCTCAAACCAACGATTCTCATTCATTTCAACATTTTTCAACTCAATCCAAGCCATCAACATATGTACCTACATAAATAAACTGCTTTCGTTCTTCCGACGTAAATTCAAACTAAACCAAAAATTCACACCTATTTGATAATTCATAAAATAAAATCCACATCACCAATCAATCAATTATCCTTTTCCCACTGAATTCACATTATTTCCGCTACTTGAAACACCTCTTCAATTTCATAATGTCAACTCGCTCCTTGCAGTTTTGTTTAATTCATTTCTTGGTCCAAAACCACCATCACCACCACTAAACTGCCTATGTGCAAAATACAAAAGAACGAAAAAATACAACGCAAAATATAGAAAAATAAACGAACAAATTTGTGATGCGAATAAATGAGACTATTACGTTTGGTATTAGATCATTCAATCAAAGTCTCAATGGAAAGCTTCGTTCGGCATAAGACCAACGGTCGAGACTGAATGTCGCAACATGACGGGAATAGATAACGAAAACATCAAAGAAGAGATGACGATGTATGGATGGACGGAAGGATAACGGATAAACTAGGAGTTGATCAACATTGCGCGATATGATTAAAGGAAAAGATTTATGAAGATATGATCAGATTATTGGACTTGAACACATATCTATCTTTGTTGAATATCTTGTTGATTGGTTAAACAGATAGATAGGTATCTATCTTTAGGTATGGCTTAAAGATAAATTTCAAATATAATAATAACAATTTGTGAACATTGATTCTACATCAAACTCTTTTACGTCATTGCTCTACTCTAGAATATCGTTCATAACATCAATTTCATTACAGCAACGCAAACAATAACGTTTTTATCATCAATGCTGATATCTACATGAAAGTGTCGTCAAACTGAAATACATCACTGTGAAATAAACAAATGAAACAACACCTAAATGAAATGATTTCTGAATAAATTGTTGTGTTTCCTGTATTATTGTATCAATCCGATCAGTAATCAGACTTCTGCTACCGATAATAATAACAACCATCATTTATGTTGTACAATGCAAACTTTTCCGTCTTATACACACATTTTCTCTCCTCTTGTAAATTCAATCAGGTAAAAACATGTAGGTTATTTATTTGTTTGTCACCTGAATGAATTACAGCAAGCGACTTATTTTCAATTTTTCGCTGAAATATTTACTTATTCGCATAAAATTTTAACAAGATTTTGTCACAAAACACTAAAATCATTAATCTTATTAAGACAAACCGATTGTGAATGTTAAGTAACAGATTGACGAAGACAACGACAACATCAAAAACATTGATTTTTTGCACTCTAACAATTCACGTCAACTGGAAAACTGTATAATGCGCCCAAACGCTCGAGAATATTAGCTGATTTTAAGGGAAACAGCAAACCTTGAGCCTAAACCAATTTGACGAGGCTGAAACTCAAACGAGGGTATCAACTCCTTCCCAGTTCCCCTCTTCCCCGATATAGCCGAGCGTATTCTACAGGATTTCGTTCAGTAGCAAAATGCCGTCAGAATCATGGACAAAAAAGCATGGCCGACATATAACAATACGAAAGGCTCATCAATTACATTAGCAACAGCACCAACTATGATTATAATATGAATAATTCGAATGCACACCAAACAAGCAATAAATTATCTTTTGTTGATAAAATCATAATTCTACATCGCATATCACCTACATTAAGTTCACACTGACCTAGTGCAATTGCATGAATGAATAAAATTAATTCAATTCTTAATAAATATATCGATTAGTGCAATTTTAAGAAAGACAAAAAATAGGACGAAGTATGCAGTTAAGCGATGGTACATTAAATATAGCACAAAACGATCCCATTTCATAAAATTCTAATTAACAAATGAAGTGTAAATGACTATTCTCAGCACTGGTTTCTTTCAAATTCATCAACAAAAACTAATGGCATTGATAACTGTAATAATAATAATCAGAGATGACGATTACAATCGCACATACAAACAGTAATGTACGTAATTAACGTCTAATGAATATCAATAAAATAAAACATGAGATTCTATATGTGCTGACTGACAATGCTAAACAGCTGAAACTTTTCACAAAGACGAAACGGTGCACATCCATTACGGTTAGTTGAACTTTGAAAAAATTATACTTTAATTCGACTACTAATGAAGACTTCAAAAAATGAATATACAAAAAAAACCGGTAAATATTTCAAATAATCAGAGAGAGGACAATTTCTGGATTCCATCTGATAAATTCAAAAAGATGCATAAAAATGGATAAAGATAATGATGATAAGATGACCAGTCCAAAACTGAAACTATAAAATACTAACAACAATATTCGATTGATTCGTAAAGCATCTAAACAGATTTATCAGCAACTAATCTGAAGTGTTACCAACTCAATTATTTTGAAATATGGGGTGACGGAATCCAGATGAGAACGATTACAAGAATGAGTCAATAATCAGCAAATAGATTGGCCATATTTGAAGTAGCTGCACACAATGAGAGCAAATGAAACGAAAAAAAAATCCGCGGTGAAAATCTCATTTTTACAAGTCTTTTTTCGTTTCCATCACTGATTGCTCGTTTACGCTACTACTTTGTCTTTCCTGAACGATGAAAGTTTACATTGTCTGAGGGAGAACCTTCGGAAATGAATGATGAAGCACAAAAATAACAACAATGTATAGCACCATCTGATAAATTATCGCTCATTCGAGCGTATTTAAACCTTAACCGAACAAAATCAAATCGGTGTCATTTATCGCCCGTTAGGGTGGTCAATGATACGGACCGCATTCTCTAGGACGTCGACGTTTTATCCGGTGATGAAATCAGGTTTAACGAACAATATGCTTCGGTTTCGATTAATACTAATTGTGTACCGTGTTGAATTTGATGGCTGCATCATAATTAAAGTTGTGCAACACACCAAGCAATAGCACGAAGGGCAAACGTAATGAAGAAGTCACAAAAACACTTACTTTACCCGAATCATCACCAGTCACAATGGTATTACTATCACTAGCAATTTTGAAACTATCACCACCATCATTCGCCTTATAATGGTTTCTCATTTTGATACTATTCGAATCGGTTTCTTTCCTGTTGGTGTTCCTGCTTCGTTTCGTTTTAACGTCTACAAATGAAAAATAATCGAAGAATTTTAAAGTTTGAAAGTGGAAAATCGATGCAAGCTTCTCCGTAACAAACATAATACCTGCATAAAGAAGTGTCTTGTAAAGCCATGCAAAAACGATCACTGTAACCATGATCCAATGCACATGATAATGCACAGAATTCCAATATCTGATCGTGTCTCGCCAGGTGAGCAACAAAAACCCAGATGCCATAAGCGTGAAACCGAGTTGACGAATCACATACCAACTAAACCATCAACAGGAAATGAAAAGTGTGTGAAATCTTGGTATTTTAGATCCTAACTGATGGTAATGGTAAGTTAATAATAACAATAATGATAAAATATAGTAAAAGATGAACGTACAATATTGTGAAGGTTAATGGTAAATTGCCGTTTTTGTCGTGTGGCATAATTGAAACAATCTGATCCTCAGCAAACGTGCACAATGGTACGGTTAAGAACGACAGATAATAACCCGGATGAACACCGTGCCAATATGCACTTACCAACATCGTTAAAAATACTCTGTAAAGACGATATATATGTTAATAATGTAAAGATGATAATGACAATAACAATAATAAAAAGCAATCACAAAATTCACCCAAAATCGCGCGATACGCGCTTATAAACGTAAGTGGCAAGCCAATATTGTACAGAACGATTCCATGCACGCATTCCAGCACGAAAAGATGGCGCAAATTCAACTGACCAAATGTCCAAGTTGCGCACAGCTTCTGAGTTGTACACCGTACCGGGGGCATTCATTTCTTCTCTACAACAATAATTCTCAACCATGCAACATTAATAACTGATAATAGTAATAACAAGTAACATGGAATAATAATAATAATAATAATAATAATAATAATAATAATAATAAGAAAGTTACTTAAAAAAATCGAGTTTAGTAGGTCCTTGACCAGCACGCGCACAACAATTTTCTGGATATACTCCGATCCCGTTTAGAACACAAATCGATTCGGCCACCATCCAAGCACTATACACTCGACAACGCATCCAAAAGAACACTAAACCACTCACCCAAATCCGATAATATATTGTCTCATCATAGAACTCATCACTGCGCATCGTCTACAATTTCAAAATCAACAAATAAACTATCAAAACCGTCGATCAAGACTAGTGTTCGTCGGTGAGCAACTTTTTGACGGGGGAGGAACCCTGTTAAGAGACAAACTGGTCAAGGAAAGGACCTCGATAAAAAAACTGGGGAGGAACTTAGTCAAGAAAAGAGTGTAGGTCTCCGCAGGGGGGCATTCGTTTTGAGGTGGGGATCCTGACCAAAAAATTGGAAGAGTAAATTGTCAGAGAATTTCTCCCTGTTAGAGATCTTGTTCCCTGGTCATGAAAATAGGGCAAGGAGTGAGAAAAGAAACAATTTCAGACGTCATACAGTAGTGGTAAATAAAGTGGACCTGAAGTGGGAATGCGTAGACGAGAATGATGAACGCAGGCAATGACCATGCTAAATTCCATAGACGCCAAAAGATTTCACTCCAAACCGAAATATCCATTATATCGTCATTATCCACCGTGTCACGATGCATTGCGTACGTATAATATGGACCTAAACAATTTCAATAAAACACCAATGTGCAAATTAAATCAATTCTTCATAGCGACAAACAACTAAAAGTTCAAAGTTCCGAAAAGAAATTCTTCTCAAATGAAAATTAAAATGTCACCATTAAAAACTCAATGAGACATAAGATTTCGTCGGAAATTCTCCGATAATTTTGCGATTAAAAAAATTTTTGAACTTGACATTTTAAAAAATGAAGGTAAAAAAGTACTAGAAAACGATAGATGAATATTTGATGATCAGAACAAGACGAAAAGCAATGGAAAAATGAAATGATTAGAGAAGTATTGGAAGAAAAACTATTTTCTAGCACTAAAAAACCACCCAGACTTGTTAAATAAAAATGAAACCTGTAAATAATCCAGCAAAATTGTAGGCATATAAGAAAGTGTGCCATGGGTTTGGTTCAACTATGAAACGAACACGTTTCGGATCACATTTTATCGTATTCTTTCGTCTCGCATCCTCGATTTCGAAACTTAGTCCAACTAACTTAAGCAAACTTATAAACTTGTACATTACGCACATGCATACGGAATGTTGAAACAATTTCAACAACACATTAGTAATAATAGTAATGTATTTTACTCACCCGTAATGTCATAAACAATTGTACAGCATTAGCGTGCGAGATCAGCGGCGGAAACCCGAACAAATGTATAAGACGTAATAAACCGAGATATGTGAACGTCAGTAGAAATGAATAGAGCGGTAAATATCTGAAGAACAGATCAGTGAATGCAAATAAATTCGTTCTTATTATCAAACAGATGCAAATATTATAACAACAACACTAGCAATGACAATAACAGTAACAGCACTAATAAGAATACGTACCTGTTTTTAACATATGTAAAAAGTACCATATTTGCACAAACAATAATTAATGAATACAAAAGCTTCGAGCCAACAAACCAATAAACCATTAGAATACCAATCAGTGCACCACAAATTTCACGTATTGTCCCATTGGAAATCTGCGAGAATGTAATGAGTTGCTTTCGCGGAAAGTTATTCTTTTATATGCACAATTGAAATTATTATTTTATGCTTGAAGCCGATCTCGAAGTGAATTGGTTACCTTCGACAAATTACGATTCACGTTGTTGTTATGAGTTAACGAATGAAAATTTAGGTAGTTCACAAAGAGTGACTCAAATCCCTTACTTAGCAGGTGCCTTAATCATGAGACTAATTCTAATTTAAAAAAGTTCCGAAAATATGGAATCAACTAATCAACGCTTCAAAGATTCTCCGTAAATGAACTAAAAATGTTCCGTGGAACAGCAACACTCTTTCCGTCCATGCCTCCAATCAGTTCATATAACCAACCATTCGCATAACCACCGAAAACATAAACGAGAACATCAACAATTCAGCGTAGAGCAGATCATCGACTCGCTCCATAATCAGATATGAAACCGCTGTCCACATACTCGAGTTTGCTGTTGAACTCATCCCTTCCTCTTTTTATAAACGGATCCGATTTTTCAACACTGAAAATAAATGCTTTTTGTTGACGGCGATTCATGCACGCACCCTTCCCCTCCCCTCATCCCACACCAGTATACGATGACCACAAGCAACTATTCAGTGAGAACTTAAACAACCGAACAAGAATCGAGAAAGTGGATTGCCCCTTTCGTCCAATTACCCTCCCACGCCTCATTAGGGAGTCCCACCATGCATGTATGGACTAATGAATAGATGCACAGTTGCTCAATGAACTGACGACGTGGACGGCTCAACTGAACGAGTCTGAGTCTACGAGAGGCTCAAACTTCGACTTAAATATATGACCTGATTGAACTTTCCAAAGTTCATTGAATTTCAATGAAACATTCTGAGCATTAAGAATGAAGAAATTTTGTATTGAGCATTGCGAATGAAGAAAATAATGCAAAGGTGCACACGTATCTATCGTAACAACAATCAATAACTAAATTTTTACAATAAATAAAATAAAATGCTAGCGAATAAATTGGTTCCATTGCATAAAAACGATTGCACTTAATGAATTACGCAATTAAATTCAACTTGGATCAATCAAAAAAATATTTATGTTAACATTTTTATCGTTACCATTATTGTTGTTAAAATTATTATCATTATTACTATTATCATTATCATTATTATTATTATCATTATTATGAAAATGATAATGGTGAATAGTGACGATGGACAAGCAGAGGATAAGATTGTTAGGATTGCAATGATCTTACAACGATATTAAATGAACGAATAAAAGCAAAACTTGTTTTTTTCTAATCAACAAATGATTGAAATATCAGGTTTATAAAATGATTTTATAATGAAAGAACATCTACATAAACAACTAGAAATTAACATGTACTTGTATCATTCATTGCAAAAGCATTGAAAACGTCTGATTGACTGTTATTATACGATCACACAATTCACCTTCTTAACAATCAAATCCAAAAACATCACACATCGATGAATATACACATCGCCATTATCGGATTGCAAATAAAAAGACGCGATCATCTATCGCTATTTCATGCGCAAATGTATGTCTGTGGGCGGCTGAAAACATGGAGGTGGTTTATGATTTCAATCTCACATTTAATCTTATTGTTAGACTAACTTTAGGGTTCGAGTTCTTATGGGTAATGTTGTAGTTCAGGTTGGTGAAATCAAAACAGCATTTCGTTCGTTCACATTTGCAGTTAAGTGTGTGGTGTAGTTAGGCTTAGGCTTATGCTTAGGCTTAAGCCTAGGCTTAGGCTTGGGCTTAGGCTTATCAACTGTGAATGTGAACGAACGAAACGCTGTTTTGATTTTACCAACCTGAACTACAACATTACCTTCTTATGTTTAGCTTAGTCTCAACATCACACGTGAAATCCTGAGATTCCACTGCTCATCTTCAACTCATTCATCCATCCAACAACAGTATTCCACACTGTTCCAGCTCATGTTTGAACATTTTTCACGGAGGTACCTCCATACATTTGCTTTGAAACAGTTGGAAAAATGATATATCAAAAAATTGTTGATCACGCAGTAGCTGAAGCATAAAATCATGCAATTCGGAACACATCGACAGAATCGCTCGCTCAAAACGAACAGTAATATCAAAACAACGATATCATAAACGTCGGATATTTCATTACATAAACGATATCAAACGCAGAAGTACGAATAACTCACAAGAGATCATTTCCACAAAGCTGCACTAACTATCACTTTGCTTATGATTTTTGAATGGTTTGTGCTTTACCATGTTCCGCTCTTCGAACGTTTCCTTGTCAAGAAACGAATGAGAAAAACAAGCAACTTTGTCGCATTGGTTTTTATAGAGCTCAAATAAAAATCTTCCTCAGTCTTATCATAAGCCACGCACGATCAACGTGTTGGTACAACCGAATGATCACATTACCATTCTATCTTTCCTTCTGCCCATTTACCGCATTTCTTTTTAACTAAACCTTCTCAATCATTATATCTCATCAAACTAACCCTCGAAGTATTCTCTCAATGATTTTCAGTGGGATAACACGCCACATCAAATCTAATGGCTAATTGCGTAAACAATCCGCTGTCAACAATATTATTATTAATTTATTTTGATATTATCGTTTTAAAATATCCAAAACCTTCTTCACAACTCAATAGTCGCGACACAACCATTCAAATTAAAACATTAAACAAACACACACACCGATTTGAACGTTACCCGACAACACGTTACATATCAAGTAATATAATGCAATTAAAATATTACATCAAAGCTCGATTTTCCACGCGAAATGGGTATGCAAAAAAAGTTGTTCAATTTTTTATTTTCTCTCTACACCGAGATGAAACCGATTCGAATCAAACCGAGTCAATGATGGACCATTATCTGGAGAGAGAGATTACTTTAATTGATTGATTTAATTTGACTCGCACTGTTTAATTGTTCTATTAGCTGTCAGTTATGATCGCGAAACTTCCCCTTTACAAATCGTTGCTTTTTGTACGTTTATTTCAAACTTATTTCTAATCAATTCCTCTGCTGCAATGCTTCTTATAATAATAACAGAAATAATAATAACAATAATAATCGAATAATAAAAACAAACAGTCCTAATAAGAGAATTAATAAAAATACCATTAACAATACTCCATTCTGGAAGGCGCATTCGGTTTGATACTTCTTCAAAAAACAACGATAATGATTGAAAATCTCATAAAATGAACTAATAGAATAAAATTTCGATTAAATGCACAGTTTCTATTGCAATCTTTCACTTTATTGTTATTGATATTATTGTTACTATCACCATTACTGCCATTGTTATCATTATTATTCTATTATCATTTATTCTTATTATTATTATTACTGTTATTATTATCACTATTATTATTATTACTATTATTATTATTACTGTTATTGTTATTATTATTATTATTACTATTACTATTATCATTTATTATTATTATTATTATTATTATTGTTATTGTCACTATCGTTGTTATTATTTGAAAATATTTCTCCTTCTTTGTTTCTTCTTTTCATGGAATGAAAAATAAACTATGAGGAACGAATTAAAGAACATTTGAATGCTTAAAAGGTTAATGATGAAAAGAAAACTGAAAAAGATATATTCAAACGAAAGTGAAATGAAGCGAATAAAATTTTCAAAAAGTGCAAATAAAAAACTAAAAAGTCAGAAATTTAACGGAAAATGATTGATGAATGAACAATTAAAAATTGATCAAGAAATAATGCTTAAAATGTAACATTTCAAGTAAAATAATAATTGTGGCGTCTTGGCAAATGTTATCGCTAGATGACTGACATTTTAGCGCATGTCGACATTTCCTTTTGGGCTTTCTGATTGATCAATTAGCTTAGTCAACTGAGACCATAAATTACACAGAATATCGACGACAATAATAATATCAGTATCAATAAAGATTTATCAGTGTTGTCCACGATAAAAACTATTATCGGTGTTCCGAGAACATCCTCAAAAAACAACATCCACTAGTACCATCATAACAATAACATCACCACCAATTAAGAATAAGACAACAAAAATGAATGAATGAATGAAAAAACATGCACAGATTAGTAATAATAACAACAATAAAGGTCAATTCTAAAAGGCCGTTAATTAATTCCAGAACTTCTCCAATAAATGTTGTGCTGACAAATCGTCAAAAAGATGACATTTTCGAGAATGTGAATAAAAACGCTTGCGAAACGTCAACTTAAGCCATTCATTCCCATTGCCGTAACCAATTTTCTCCTTAATCCAGTACTTGCTATTACTTCCTATTCACCAACTTTCACTTCCTCTCTAAGCCCAACAAAACTTAAACACAATTCTAAATGCAAGTTCAAAAATGAGTTTAAGTTTGAGGTCAAGCCTAATTCGAACACAGAATACGATTTAATCTAAAATTCAGCCGGCCTCATCATTCCATTCAAGGTTAAATTATTTGGTAACTGCTAATCATCAACAATACTTTCGACGACTTTAAATACCAGTACTTCTTATGTACAACAAACTATTCAACGTTGAATGCCTTCAAGGGATCATTTCAATTACAGGTGAACAACAAAACTGAAAAACAACAATGGTTACCCGCGTTTTAAATGCTGAAAAATTGATGTTATCGCTGCGGATAGTCGCCATTTTCATCATCTTTCTTGAGTGTTTAATCACACCGACGACGTCGGATCTGGTGCACTTAAATGATGGTGACACTTCTACAATAGCAAACAGCAACAACGATGATAAGATGCGACATTCTTACGACGTATTCCTTCGTAGGTATGAAAACATATCAAACAAATACATTCACGTACAATCGATCAGTCGGTCAAAATATCGTTTCAATTCATAAAATGTCTTCATTTTTTTTGTTTCTCAGAGTGCTACAATGAATTTCATATTCATCTGTTTCGCGCTGATGTTTCATTCCGAACCAACAAAGTTGAAGAATCAAGCACTATGCGATGGCTTTTTCCCAGAAAACTTTCTTCTTCCATTTTTAAGGATTGAGAGCGATATTGAAAAAATGCTGCTGTAAAAACTTTAAAGAAATTGATTATTCACAGTAATAATAATAATAATAATAATAATAATAATAATAATAATAATAATAATAATAATAATAATAATAACAATTATAATAATAATTATAATAATAATCATAATAATAATAATGGCAATAATATCATGACATAGTAAGAATAACAATAAATCGTAGATGATCCAGGTAATAATGCAAATATTTGATGATCAGCCGAAATTTAAGTGAAAAAGTGTGAAATGGGATGGGAGAGGGTAAAGAATTAAATAGAAAATATGGATTTACTGTCGTTAGAAGTGGCAAATAGCACTTGAAATATTTCAGATATCGCCGTACGAATATGACGAACAAAGAATATACATATCGATTCGACATCTTCAAGAAGAATGTGGCATTGATCGCCCAACTAAATGCAGCAGCACAAACTGCTACCAATTCCACTTCGTCTACAGTTCGTTTCGGTGTAACTCAGTTTGCCGATTGGAGCGATGATGAATACGAAAAAGTACGCAATATTCAAATTTCCAACAAATTTAACCTCAATAAAACCTCAACTGTGCGCTAATTTTATATCGCGTCAATTTTTCTAAACCTGACACCTCGTTTGATTAAATGTGAGAAGGTTTTCTATTTTACAAAATTGATTGGTAGAATTATACATCAATTGCAACTCAAAATTATTTAGTCTTTCAGCATAAAATAGATACAAAGAGAGACATCTTCAAAGAAATCCTTTGAAACATAGAAAATCGTTAAAAAGCCACTATCCTAGGAGAATGGTTTTGGAAATTCTTCAGTAAATTTTCGGATAGAATAATTCAAAAACAAAAAACAAAAACAAGGCAATTCAGTTCACGAATGTTGAACAAGAGCTTACTCGGACGGAGAGGGGACTGTATTCAAAATCCAAATATTATCCGTATGGCCCGTGGAAACATGTAAAATGGCACCATCAAGATTATCCGCAGAGTTGGGATTGGCGTGAACACGACGTCGTAGGTCGAATCAAATCTCAAGGTATCAAAGCAGAACATCGTCAACTGAATCAAGACAAGTTTCACTTGTTGAACTGAATCCACAACAATAAGCAATCCATTAATTTATCATCTTTGCTTCAGACGAAAACAATCTAAAACAAACGTCCGAACTGAAATATATTTTTGTTTCAAATTGCTTTCCTGAAAACATTCAACGTTTCAGCTTTCAAATGTAATTCTTGTTGGGCTTATGCGGTGACCGGTGTAGTGGAAACATTATATGCGATCAAGTACGGTAAACATATTGATATATCCGAATATGAAATGCTCGATTGTGATACAACTAACAGCGGTTGCACAAGTGGAAGCACTAGACGTGCGATGGGGTTTTTTTTGCTTTCGTTCAAAAATTTTTTCAAATGTTTATTTTCTCTCTGCCTCCCACCCCCTCTCGCTACTGCTCCATGCTATTGTCGCCGTACCCATCCATTCATCCTCCTTCTCCCGATTTGCACCGCTTGCCAATCTCCTTCGTCGTCAGGATACTTCATAAAACCGATCGATCATTTCCTAGCTCATCTTTCCCTCTACCAGAGCTTAACAACTCATCCACACTAATCTTTCAAAATCAATTAAAATAGCACTCTTTCTCAACAAAACAAATGATAGAGTTTACTGCCTGGCGTTGTATTCGTTGGCTAAATGAAATTCCAAATAATCCGCATATCGTTCGTTGACTGACTGAAAGCCCAAATACTCCAGAAAGGGAATTGCGGGTCACCTGAATGAATGGATATTAATGTGGATTTAGACGAGGTTTATCGCATGGATTCGTTTACACGAAAAACTATCCAAAAATGCTCTACAGTCGAAACAGCTGCCCACCAGTCGGTGACGTGTTCGTCAAACAGCTTTATGAGGTTTCGCCTGACGCAAAAACAATCGCGTGGTTCACGTCCAATTTCGGACCGGTTGCGCTCAGTTAGTGAATTCTCAAATTTCTCGTCATCAAATCCGTTCGATCTGCTTAACCGATCTGCCGTATCAACTGACTAGCTCTTATTAGCAGATGCATTGGTTTCAACCCTCTCCTCAGACAGAAGTTAAGTCTACGTTATGGTTCGCGCTTGAGACTGGCTAGTCTCCTTTCAAAAAATTTTAAAAAATCTCAGTTGAAATCTAAATAACGAGTAGTTATCGATGGTGACGATGCCGAATAATGACTGACACTGAAACGATTCCTCATACATTCTCAATATATCCGTGAAAAGCGTTTATTTACGTAATGAAATCAAGAAAATTGTGTTTGCAGATGTAGCCATTCCACACAACTATAAATTCTATCAGGGAGGTATTATGCTAAATTCATATGAATGCTCAACGATGCAAGCGAATCATGCAGCCGAAGTGGTCGGTTACGGTGTTCAGGACGGTATCAAGTATTGGATCATGAAAAACAGTTGGGGCGAGGGGTACGTGCGATGCATGCTTTTTATGCGTTCATCATTTGTCATATTATCTCTCGTGGATTGATTGGCTCTTTCCCTTCCTCCATTTGCTAATGACAATGATGACGTTCATAGTAGGAACATTCACCTTGAATTTTAACTGTTTTTCTTCGAATTCACACAAGTTTGTGAATTGCAGAGGGGGAGGGGTGATGCAGTACTTAATAAGTATTTTTCACTCAATTTTTATATTTCAGGTGGGGCGAAGGAGGATATTTTCGTATTGAACGAGGCAAAAATACATGCCTTATTGAAAGCTTCGCAACTTCAGCTGGAGTCTGAAGGTGATCATTTGAGAAGTTGATGATGAATAAATAAGTGAAGATTCGTCAAAAACAATGTTAATTTTGCATATATGCTGCTGCCATATAAATCAGCAACTACAACTCAATTCCTTCGAATCAAAATCGAACGTAATAACCTTATCAAACGAATTAACAGGCAAGCACAAATAAATAACTGACAACAGCAATAATAATAGTGATAGCAATGAAACTAATCAAATATTCACGTATATTATCGATTAATAACGATAAATATTCATCAGGAACATGAAATAATTTATATTTTGAATTGTTTATTTCATACACTCAGTCGTCGGTTTAATATCTTTAATTCACAAATAAACATTCACATACAAAGACAAACAAGCTTCAAACATTTTGAATAGTCATTATTCCATTTCAATTACACACTAACTTATCTTAAACAATTATATATTCGCATGAATCAGCAGTAATAATTTTGTTCATTTTCATCATTATTCAGCAGCAATCTCACATACATAATTGTGAAATGTTCTAATTCACGTGCAAATAAAATAGCGAATCCGCGACTGCAATTTGAAGCATAATTTTGAGCGCATATAATGAAAAAATGATGAATAGAAAAAACTGAAACGTCGACATGTCAGATAAATGATCAACAATCAAACCAGCAAATGATGTACATTTTCAGATGCGTACCATAAATATTTTACCAGTCATCGAAGTATACAACAAATACTGTTGTTTGAAGACATCGAACCCATAAATACGAACAACTGGTTGACCTTTCATAAACAAGAAAACAGCAATAGATAAAATGCTTGCACACATTAAAATAATCAGTTTACAATACCATTTGATTCATATTCACTCTTAACAATTTCAAGATTCTGCTTGAGCTTATAAGGAATCTATCACGTTTGATATTCATATCAAATTGTACATTTTTTAAACAAACTTCATACAGCATTCAATGGCATTTCCGTACCATTCGGTTTTGATCAAAACTTCTCGCCCTTAAACTTGACTCGAATCAACCGATCACTCGTTGAATAGATGCGTAATCTATCAATCACAAGCATAATTTCACCTAATCGTTTATTTGGTATAGTTGAAAATGGTTCGTTAAGAACGTATTGGTTGTCAAATTTACTCGCGACACCCTCATTCTTAGGTTATAATTCCTTCACATTGTACCTTTGATGAAAGAAAGTCCAACTGAATTCAGCTCAAAATTAACGAACGAATATCAATGCGACTGTTATCAAATTTTTTCTTTTCTCTCATTAACAAAACTAGCAAATTAGTACCGTAAACCATTTCATAATAATGGTAGTGATAGTAAGCATAATGGGAAAATTGTATTTATGTGTGGATCAATACAACACTATAAAAATCAGCAATAACAACAACAACAATAATAATAACAATAGCAATAATAGTAATAATAATAGCACTATTATCATCACTGATACATACTACATGCATTTAAATGTACGCAAAACATATCCGCATATATTTGTAAATGATTTCAGTAATCAGATTATTAATATTATTATTATCGTTATTATTACGATAACTATGATGTCGTCATTGCTGACAAAAGTTTATCTGAGAGAGCAACATGAAACGATGTTAAGAGAACGGAATAAAACAAATGAAATATCGACGAACTAATTGATCAAAAGAAAGTTCTCAAAAAATCAAATAATAATAAGCAATAATAATAATAAACGACATTAAATAATGAGAAAAGCACCCGGAATATAGCCGCCGAAATTAAACTCAACCTCAACTAGCGAACAACGAATAAGAATGAAAACAAGAAGCTTAGCAGAGTTAATGGAACAAATAATGCAAAAAGAAACTCACAACTGATCGTGACAGTTGAGAAAATAAACTTCTGTCAAAAAACGAAAACAAAAACATTCAAATTCCGGCAAAAGGAAAACAAAAGATGGAAAAAATTGAAATCATAAAATGAAACCACAACGCCAAAATTAATTCAACAAGCCATACACATACATATCAGTAGATATCAAATCCCCTGAGAATGGATCAATTCATTATAGCCTTACTCAAAAAAACTACTACTAGACACCTCTCTTCCAGCTCCTTTTTCCTCCTTCAGTCAACGACAATATCAACAATAATAAATATAATAACAGAACAATAATAATAATACTTATTGTTATTGTACAATTAATCATCAAAAATAAATCTTCCTAGTCATTCGAAGAAATCGATCATCCACCATTCAAAAACAAATAAACAGAACACACACGCACACACATATATATACTCACACACAAAAAACTTAAATCAAAACTATAATTATGGTAACAATAATACAATAAACATATACAACATCAACTATATTTCCATTGTATCACTGTCCGGCACCGTCCTTCCACTCTCAACATTCAATAAGTATTCTATGAAATACTCCCTATTTCTTGTCCAATGCCTCATTTCCACTAAAACAAACTCATTCATTCAGGTAAAAAGTTTCGAAGTCCTTCTTTCATATCAGGTGATATCTTGTCCGGAAATCTAACGTCGAATTCCACTATCAAATCACCACGCGTTCCTGGATATTTCGGATTCGGCAAACCCAGTCCACTCAACCTATGAAATATCATTTATCAGCAATTCTCCTGATAAAAATTGCAATATTAATGCCAATGAGCACAGGATGTGACACGTACTGGCTGATGATAAAAGAGAAGTGATGAATTATTGTTGATTAAAATATAAACTACCGTTTTTTTGTGTTTGGTTTAGTGACTTCGTTCAACTGCATCGAAATAGAGGGTCTGTTACGATCGAGCGTAGGCACTTCAATTGAAGTACCACATAAAGCGTCTCGTAATGAAATCGGGTGTACATAACGAATATCACTACCATCACGCTGAATACAATGAGTGTTCCAGTGAGAGCTTTGTAAGTGTTCTAATGAATGCAGGTTGTTTGTAAGCATGTTTCGTTTCAGAAAGCATTCTTGCAAACGAACTGCACTGAAATCAACCCAAAAAAAGAAAATGAAACAAAACAATAGTTTGTATTTAGATATAATAATGGACAATAAGATCTCTGCGCAAGCTAATCGCAAGGTAATGGACAATAAGATCTCTGCAAATGATCAAACATTGAGCTGTGAACGTGTGCGTTTCACAGAATCGAATGCGGAAGAAATTTTTTCACTGAGACTTATTTTAAGCTTAAATCTATCAACCTAAACAAACTTATGTGCTGTAGTTCCATTTGTTGGCATAAGCGTTGATAAAGAACTAGCTGAGGAATGAACAAACCAACAAGCAAACCTTAAATTTGGGATGCGGTTTATCGCGGATAACAAAAACAATATCCGCAGGCACACGGTTCGGACATTGGTTGCCCTCTCGTGGAAACGTTATTTTTGTGCCACTTTTCCAACCCGGTTTTATATTCAACGTTAATACTTTATCTTCTTGACGGGTCGATTTACCATCGGCCGTTAAAACCTTTCTGAGATAACACCAAGCAAATGAGACAATAGAAAACAATAATTATTTGCTGTTTCTTTTCCTTGCCATTAAAGAATTGAGGAATATTTCGAAATTTTTCAACTGAACAAAAAAAATTTCACTTAGAAAAAAGTTGAACTTGTGAATAAAAACGTTCAATTTTCAAGTGTATGTTCACAGATACGTTTACGATATGGCCTAGTATCACATTTATTAAATGCTGGGCAGCAATCTCGATTGTTAATTACTGTTGTTGTCGTTGAGGTGGGCAAAATTTTCTGAGCGATAGCGCAAAACTTTATTCTCTTTGTTCATTTTTTATTTACAATTTCAACTTTCCTTTGACGGCAATATCTGAACCGAGAATCTTCCGTTTTCTTTTTTGCTGCGAACTTCCAATTTTTCTTTCTGCCGAGAATTTCTCATTTTCTGTCTGCAGAATTTCAAGTTCCCATTTTCCTTTAAGCCAGAAATTTTCTATTTTCCAAGTGAATAATACACATCATTCTATTTCATACAAGGATGTTTTACCTTGTAATTTTCATTTTCTTCGTACATCCCTCATAAATATCCTCCAGTGAAACATGCACCTCATGCTGCAACGCCGGATCTTGCCGATTCTGCTGGCGTCGCATCGGTTGTCCACCCATACCAAACTGCGGCATTCCTTAAAGTTATGCTTCAACATTTTCCTTGAACTGAATTTCTTTTTTGCTTTCATTTTCTTTCAAAACATCCTCCCAAAACATTAATATTTCAGTCATTTCATTATTATTGTTATCAAAATAAACTGTCAACTATTAGAAATAGTAGTAAACAAAAAGATAAAACTGAAAAATCGTTCCGA